>JAXIVJ010009416.1:0-45000 GCA_036785665.1 Chirona hameri | reverse complement strand
GAGATACGGGATACGGGAACGGGATACGGGATACGGGAACGGGAACGGGAACGGGATACGGGAACGGGATACGGTAACGTGATACGGTAACGTGATACGGGAACGTGATACGGGAACGTGATACTGGAACGTGATACTGGAACGGGATGCGGAAACGAGATACGGAAACGGGATACGGGAACGCGAACGGGAACGGGAACGGGAAGTGGAGAGGGAGCGGGACACGGTATACGGTATACGGGATACGGTATACGAGAACAGGATACGGGATACGGGATACGGGATACGGGATACGGGATACGGGATACCGGATACGGGATACCGGATACGGGATACCGGATACGGGATACCGGATACGGGATACCGGATACGGGATACCGGATACGGGATACCGGATACGGGATACCGGATACGGGATACCGGATACTAGATACCGGATACGGGATACTGGATACGGGAACTGGATACTGGAACGGGATACGGGAACGGGATACGGGAACGGGATACGGGAACGGGATACGGGAACGGGAACGGGATACGGGAACGGGATACGGGAACGGGATACGGGAACGGGATACGGGAACGGGATACGGGAATGGGATACTGGATACGGTAATGGGGTACGGGAACGGGATACGGGAACGGGATAGGGCACGTTATACGTGAACGGGATACGGGAACGGGATACGAGAACGAGATACGGGAACTGGATAGGGTAAAAGGATACGGAAACGGGATACGGAAACGGAATACGGAAACGGGATACGGAAACGAGATACGGAAACGGGATACGGAAACGGGATACGGAAACGGGATCCGGAAACGGGATACGGAAACAGGATACGGGAACGGGATACGAAATACGGGAACGGGATACGGAAAGGGATCCGGGAACGGGATACGGGATACGGGAACGGGGAACGGGATACGGGTACGGTATACGGGAACAGTATACGGAAACGGGATACGGAAACGGGATACGGAAACGGGATACGGAAACGGGATATGGAAACGGGATACGGAAACGGGATACGGAAACGGGATACGGAAACGGGATACGGAAACGAGATACGGAAACGGGATACGGAAACGGGATACGGAAACGGGATACGGAAACTGGATACTGAAACGGGATACGGAAACGGGATACGGGAGCAGGATACGGGAACGGGATACGGGAACGGAATACGGGAACGGGATACGGGAACGGGATACGGGAACGGGATATGAAAACGGGATACAGGATAAAGGAACGGGATACGGGAACGGGATATGGGAACGGGATACGGAAACGGGTTACAAGAACGAGTCACGGTATACGGGCACGGGATACGTAAACAGGATACGGAAACGGGATACCGGAACGGGATACCGGAACGGGATACCGGAACGGGATACCGGAACGGGATACCGGAACGGGATACCGGAACGGGATACCGGAACGGGATACGGGAACGGGATACGGGAACGGGACACGGGAACGGGATACGGAAACGGGATACGCGAACGGGATGCGGAAACGGGATACGGGAACGGGTTATGGGAACGGGATCCGGGAAGGGGATACGGGAACGCGATTCGGGAACGGGATAGGGGAACGGGAACAGGATACGGGAACAGGATACGGGAACAGGATACGGGAACAGGATACGGGAACAGGATACGGGAACAAGATTCGGGAACAGGATACGGGAACAGGATACAGGAACAGGATACGGGAACAAGATACGGGAACAGGATACGGGAACAGGATAAGGGAACGCGATACGGAAACGGGATACGAGAACAGGAACGGGATACTGGTACGGGATAATGGTACGAGATACTGGTACGGGATACTGGTACGGAATACAGGAACGGGATACGGGAACGGGATACGGGAACGGGATACGGCAACGGGATACGGCAACGGGATACGGCACCGGGATACGGCAAAGGGATACGACAACGGGATACGGCAACGGGATACGGCAACGGGATACGGCAACGGGATACGCCAACGTGATACGGCAACGTGATACGGGAACGGGATACGGGAACGGGATACGGGAACGGGATACGTGAACGGGATACGGGAACAGGATACGGGAACGGGATACGGGATACGGGATACGGTAACGGGATACGGGATACGGGAACGGGATACGGAAACGGGATACGGGAACGGGATACGGGAACGGGATACGGGATACGGGAACGGGATACGGGAACGGGATACGGGAACGGCATACGGGAACGGGATACGGTAACGGGATACGGTAACGGGATACGGTAACGGGATACGGTAACGGGATACGGGCACGGGGAACGGGATACGGGAACGGGATACGGGAACGGGATACGGGACACGGAAACGGGATACGGGAAAGGGATACCGGAAAAGGATGCGGGAACGTGATACGGGATACGGGAATGAGACACGGGAACAGCAACAGGCAAGGAATACGGGAACAGGGTACGGGATACGGGAGACGTAATCCAGAATACGGGATACGGGACACGTGATACGGGATACAGGATGCGGGATGCGGGATGCAGGATGCAGGATGCAGGATGGGGGATGCGGGATGCGGGATACAGTATACCGAAATCGGGTACAGGAACGGGATCCGGAATTCGGGAACGGGATATTAGCTGCCTATATAAATTGAAGGCTATATAAATTGCGCATCGCGCAATACAGGCCCTCTAGTCCCTAGATTATAAATCCTAAAAGATGACCCGCCGCCGCCGCCGCCGCCGCCGGAGTGACGCCCTAAATTGGTTCCTGTGCAGTCGTCTGATTAGTTATGAGGAGGATTTTTTCAGGACTTTTGGGTTCCGTGATTCAACAGGTCGTATAAAGTTTTGGTGTTGATCCGACCAATGGTGCGGCGTCGGTACGTGCGCGCGTGCACCATTCGTTTAACATGGGAAACGCGACATTGTGAAATCGCGAAAAACGGACAAGTTTCGCGCGGTTCCCCGGCCGCTTGCTCGGCAACCCAGCGTCGCAGCGATATGCAAGCAACACTATGTGATAGATAATGGATTGGCCTTGCGTATATAATGTCGTCCAGAGCGATGCGCGTGCCACGTGCAAAGTTGTGATCACTTTAATGATAAAATTGGCCTATTCAGGATTTAAATTGGTGCTCGGAAACTATTCGCTATAGAACGCTGATCCGGGCACCATTTTGCAGGCGCAGTGACCGTCTTCAAATTATATGTGTTACTCAAAGCTGTGTAACTAATATTTTCGCGTTAAAGTTTAAATGCAATATTTTTGGACAATTTAATCCTTCACACCGCCGTAACACCCAAAACGAGGACAAACTTGACCGGCAAATTTACACTGACGGATAGCACCGTTCTTGCTGACCTATATCCACCCAAAATATTCTGTAAAACGCTCATAGGTAACTTATGCTGAAGTCAAACGTAAACGATTACCAACGCTAACGTTGCGAAATAATTTCGTCGAATAAAATAGTATCGTTTAAGTTTGCCCAAGACTGCCACTGCCGCAGTCAAATTCATCAATGAGCGCATGACTAGCTGACGTCGCACCTCCCTCCCGGGGAGATTTTGTTGAAGCCGGTTGACATATTTCAGGCATGTAAACCGCTAAAATGTTTTGGCAGAGACTGCGACACGGGAAAGAGATACGGTAAGAAGATATGGGAACGAAATACGGCAACAAGATACGGAAACTGGGTACGAGAAAGGGATGCTGGAACGAGATACGGGAACAGGATACGGGAATGAGATACGTTAACTAGATATGGTAAGGAGATATCGGAACGGTGTACAAGAAACGGGAATGAGATACGGGAGCGGGATACGGGAGCGGCATAAGTGAACGGGATACGGGAACGGGATACGTGAACGGGATACGTGAACGGGATACGTGAACGTGATACGTGAACGGGAAACGGGAACGGGATACGGGAACGGGATACGGGAACGGGATACGGGAACGGGTTACGGGAACGGGTTACGGGAACGGGTTACGGGAACGGGTTACGGGAACGGGTTATGGGAACGGATTACGGGAACGGGTTACGGGAACGGGTTACGGGAGCGGGATAAGAGAACGGGATACGGGATCGGGATACGTTAACAGGATACGGGAACGGGATACGGGAAAAGGATACGAGATACGGGAACGGGATATGGGAACTGGATATGGGAACAGGATACGGGAACGGGATTCCGGAACGGGATACGGGAACGGGATACGGGAACGGGATACGGGAACGGGAACGGGATACGGGAACGGGATACGGGAACGGGATACGGGAACGGGATACGGGAACGGGATACGGGAACGGGATACGGGAACGGGATACGGGAATGGGATACTGGATACGGTAATGGGGTACGGGAACGGGATACGGGAACGGGATAGGGCACGTTATACGTGAACGGGATACGGGAACGGGATACCAGAACGAGATACGGGAACTGGATAGGGTAAAAGGATACGGAAACGGGATACGGAAACGGAATACGGAAACGGGATACGGAAACGAGATACGGAAACGGGATACGGAAACGGGATACGGAAACGGGATCCGGAAACGGGATACGGAAACAGGATACGGGAACGGGATACGAAATACGGGAACGGGATACGGAAAGGGATCCGGGAACGGGATACGGGATACGGGAACGGGGAACGGGATACGGGTACGGTATACGGGAACAGTATACGGAAACGGGATACGGAAACGGGATACGGAAACGGGATACGGAAACGGGATATGGAAACGGGATACGGAAACGGGATACGGAAACGGGATACGGAAACGAGATACGGAAACGGGATACGGAAACGGGATACGGAAACGGGATACGGAAACTGGATACTGAAACGGGATACGGAAACGGGATACGGGAGCAGGATACGGGAACGGGATAAGGGAACGGAATACGGGAACGGGATACGGGAACGGGATACGGGAACGGGATATGAAAACGGGATACAGGATAAAGGAACGGGATACGGGAACGGGATATGGGAACGGGATACGGAAACGGGTTACAAGAACGAGTCACGGTATACGGGCACGGGATACGTAAACAGGATACGGAAACGGGATACCGGAACGGGATACCGGAACGGGATACCGGAACGGGATACCGGAACGGGATACCGGAACGGGATACCGGAACGGGATACCGGAACGGGATACCGGAACGGGATACGGGAACGGGATACGGGAACGGGACACGGGAACGGGATACGGAAACGGGATACGCGAACGGGATACGGAAACGGGATACGGGAACGGGTTATGGGAACGGGATCCGGGAAGGGGATACGGGAACGCGATTCGGGAACGGGATAGGGGAACGGGAACAGGATACGGGAACAGGATACGGGAACAGGATACGGGAACAGGATACGGGAACAGGATACGGGAACAGGATACGGGAACAGGATACGGGAACAAGATTCGGGAACAGGATACGGGAACAGGATACAGGAACAGGATACGGGAACAAGATACGGGAACAGGATACGGGAACAGGATAAGGGAACGCGATACGGAAACGGGATACGAGAACAGGAACGGGATACTGGTACGGGATAATGGTACGAGATACTGGTACGGGATACTGGTACGGAATACAGGAACGGGATACGGGAACGGGATACGGGAACGGGATACGGCAACGGGATACGGCAACGGGATACGGCACCGGGATACGGCAAAGGGATACGACAACGGGATACGGCAACGGGATACGGCAACGGGATACGGCAACGGGATACGCCAACGTGATACGGCAACGTGATACGGGAACGGGATACGGGAACGGGATACGTGAACGGGATACGTGAACGGGATACGGGAACAGGATACGGGAACGGGATACGGGATACGGGATACGGTAACGGGATACGGGATACGGGAACGGGATACGGAAACGGGATACGGGAACGGGATACGGGAACGGGATACGGGAACGGGATACGGGAACGGGATACGGGAACGGCATACGGGAACGGGATACGGTAACGGGATACGGTAACGGGATACGGTAACGGGATACGGTAACGGGATACGGGCACGGGGAACGGGATACGGGAACGGGATACGGGAACGGGATACGGGACACGGAAACGGGATACGGGAAAGGGATACCGGAAAAGGATGCGGGAACGTGATACGGGATACGGGAATGAGACACGGGAACAGCAACAGGCAAGGAATACGGGAACAGGGTACGGGATACGGGAGACGTAATCCAGAATACGGGATACGGGACACGTGATACGGGATACAGGATGCGGGATGCGGGATGCAGGATGCAGGATGCAGGATGGGGGATGCGGGATGCGGGATACAGTATACCGAAATCGGGTACAGGAACGGGATCCGGAATTCGGGAACGGGATATTAGCTGCCTATATAAATTGAAGGCTATATAAATTGCGCATCGCGCAATACAGGCCCTCTAGTCCCTAGATTATAAATCCTAAAAGATGACCCGCCGCCGCCGCCGCCGCCGCCGGAGTGACGCCCTAAATTGGTTCCTGTGCAGTCGTCTGATTAGTTATGAGGAGGATTTTTTCAGGACTTTTGGGTTCCGTGATTCAACAGGTCGTATAAAGTTTTGGTGTTGATCCGACCAATGGTGCGGCGTCGGTACGTGCGCGCGTGCACCATTCGTTTAACATGGGAAACGCGACATTGTGAAATCGCGAAAAACGGACAAGTTTCGCGCGGTTCCCCGGCCGCTTGCTCGGCAACCCAGCGTCGCAGCGATATGCAAGCAACACTATGTGATAGATAATGGATTGGCCTTGCGTATATAATGTCGTCCAGAGCGATGCGCGTGCCACGTGCAAAGTTGTGATCACTTTAATGATAAAATTGGCCTATTCAGGATTTAAATTGGTGCTCGGAAACTATTCGCTATAGAACGCTGATCCGGGCACCATTTTGCAGGCGCAGTGACCGTCTTCAAATTATATGTGTTACTCAAAGCTGTGTAACTAATATTTTGGCGTTAAAGTTTAAATGCAATATTTTTGGACAATTTAATCCTTCACACCGCCGTAACACCCAAAACGAGGACAAACTTGACCGGCAAATTTACACTGACGGATAGCACCGTTCTTGCTGACCTATATCCACCCAAAATATTCTGTAAAACGCTCATAGGTAACTTATGCTGAAGTCAAACGTAAACGATTACCAACGCTAACGTTGCGAAATAATTTTGTCGAATAAAATAGTATCGTTTAAGTTTGCCCAAGACTGCCACTGCCGCAGTCAAATTCATCAATGAGCGCATGACTAGCTGACGTCGCACCTCCCTCCCGGGGAGATTTTGTTGAAGCCGGTTGACATATTTCAGGCATGTAAACCGCTAAAATGTTTTGGCAGAGACTGCGACACGGGAAAGAGATACGGTAGGAAGATATGGGAACGAAATACGGCAACAAGATACGGAAACTGGGTACGAGAAAGGGATGCTGGAACGAGATACGGGAACAGGATACGGGAATGAGATACGTTAACTAGATATGGTAAGGAGATATCGGAACGGTGTACAAGAAACGGGAATGAGATACGGGAGCGGGATACGGGAGCGGCATAAGTGAACGGGATACGGGAACGGGATACGTGAACGGGATACGTGAACGGGATACGTGAACGTGATACGTGAACGGGATACGGGAACGGGATACGGGAACGGGATACGGGAACGGGATACGGGAACGGGTTACGGGAACGGGTTACGGGAACGGGTTACGGGAACGGGTTACGGGAACGGGTTACGGGAACGGGTTACGGGAACGGGTTACGGGAACGGATTACGGGAACGGGTTACGGGAACGGGTTACGGGAGCGGGATAAGAGAACGGGATACGGGATCGGGATACGTTAACAGGATACGGGAACGGGATACGGGAAAAGGACACGAGATACGGGAACGGGATATGGGAACTGGATATGGGAACAGGATACGGGAACGGGATTCCGGAACGGGATACGGGAACGGGATACGGGAACGGGATACGGGAACGGGATACGGGAACGGGATACGGGAACGGGATACGGGAACGGGATACGGGAACGGGATACGGGAGCGGCATACGGGAACGGGATACGGGAAGGGGATACGGGAAAGGGATACGGGAACGTTATACGGGAACGGGATATGGGAACGGGATATGGGAACGGGATATGGGAACGGGATATGGGAACATGATACGGGAACGGGATACGGAAACGGGAACGGGATACGGGATACTGGATACGGGAATGGGATACGGGAATGGGATACGGGAACGGGATAAGGGATATGGAACGAGATACGGGAAGGGATACGGGAACGGGATACGGGAACAGGATACGGGAACGGGATACGGGAACGGGATACGGGAACGGGATACGGGAACGGGATGCGGGAACGGGATACGGGAACGGGATACGGGAACGGGATACGGAAACGGGATACGGGATACGGGAACGGGATAAGGGAACGGCATACGGGAGCGGGATACGAGCACGGGATACAATATACGGGAACTGGATACGGAACGGGATACGGGAACGGGAAACAGGAAGCGGATTCGGAAACTGGATACGGGAGCGGGATAAAGGATACGGGATCGGATACGTGAACGGGATACGAGATACGGAAACGGGAAACGAGATACGGGATACGGGAACGGGATACGGGATACGGGAACGGGAACGGGAACGGGATACGGGAACGGGATACGGTAACGTGATACGGTAACGTGGTACAGGAACGTGATACGGGAACGTGATACTGGAACGTGACACTGGAATGGGATGCGGAAACGAGATACGGAAACGGGATACGGGAACGTGAACGGGAACGGGAACGGGAAGTGGAGAGGGAGCGGGACACGGTATACGGTATACGGGATACGGTATACGAGAACAGGATACGGGATACGGGATACGGGATACGGGATACGGGATACGTGATACGGGATACGGGATACCGGATACGGGATACCGGATACGGGATACCGGATACGGGATACCGGATACGGGATACGGGATACTGGATACGAGAACTGGATACAGGAACGCGATACGGGAACGGGATACGGGAACGGGATACGGGAACGGGATACGGGAACGGGAACGGGAACGGGATACGGGAACGGGATACGGGAACGGGATACGGGAACGGGATACGGGAACGGGATACGGGAATGGGATACTGGATACGGTAATGGGGTACGGGAACGGGATACGGGAACGGGATAGGGCACGTTATACGTGAAGGGGATACGGGAACGGGATACGAGAACGAGATACGGGAACTGGATAGGGTAACAGGATACGGAAACGGGATACGGAAACGGAATACGGAAACGGAATACGGAAACGGAATACGGAAACGTGATACGGAAACGGGATACGGAAACGGGATACGGAAACGGGATACGGAAACGGGATACGGAAACGGGATCCGGAAACGGGATATGGAAACAGGATACGGGAACGGGATACGAAATACGGGAACGGGATACGGAAAGGGATCCGGGAACGGGATACGGGATACGGGAACGGGGAACGGGATACGGGTACGGTATACGGGAACAGTATACGGAAACGGGATATGGAAACGGGATACGGAAACGGGATACGGAAACGGGATACGGAAACGGGATACGGAAACGGGATACGGAAACGGGATACGGAAACGGGATACGGGAACGGGATATGAAAACGGGATACAGGATAAGGGAACGGGATACGGGAACGGGATATGGGAACGGGATACGGAAACGGGTTACAAGAACGAGTCACGGTATACGGGCACGGGATACGTAAACAGGATACGGAAACGGGATACCGGAACGGGATACCGGAACGGGATACCGGAACGGGATACCGGAACGGGATACCGGAACGGGATACGGGAACGGGATACGGGAACGGGACACGGGAACGGGATACGGAAACGGGATACGCGAACGAGATACGGAATCGGGATACGGGAACGGGTTATGGGAACGGGATCCGGGAAGGGGATACGGGAACGCGATTCGGGAACGGGATAAGGGAACGGGAACATGATACGGGAACAGGATACGGGAACAGGATACGGGAACAGGATACGGGAACAGGATACGGGAACAGGATACGGGAACAGGATACGGGAACAGGATACGGGAACAAGATTCGGGAACAGGATACGGGAACAGGATACAGGAACAGGATACGGGAACAAGATACGGGAACAGGATACGGGAACAGGATAAGGGAACGCGATACGGAAACGGGATACGAGAACAGGAACGGGATACTGGTACGGGATAATGGTACGAGATACTGGTACGGGATACTGGTACGGAATACAGGAACGGGATACGGCAACGGGATACGGCAACGGGATACGGCAACGGGATACGGCAACGGGATACGGCAACGGGATACGGCAAAGGGATACGACAACGGGATACGGCAACGGGATACGGCAACGGGATACGGCAACGGGATACGGGAACGGGATACGCCAACGTGATACGGCAACGTGATACGGCAACGTGATACGGGAACGGGATACGGGAACGGGATACGGGAACGGGATACGGGATACGGGATACGGTAACGGGATACGGGATACGGGAACGGGATACGGGAACGGGATATGGGAACAGGATACGAGAACGGGATACGGGAACGGGATACGGGAACGGGATACGGGAACGGGATACGGGAACGGGATACGGGAACGGGATACGGGAACGGGATACGGGAACAAGATACGGGAACGGGATACGGGAACGGGATACGGTAACGGGATACCGTAACGGGATACGGGCACGGGGAACGGGATACGGGAACGGGATACGGGAACGGGATACGGGACACGGAAACGGGATACGGGAAAGGGATGCCGGAAAAGGATGCGGGAACGTGATACGGGATACGGCAATGAGACACGGGAACAGCAACAGGCAAGGAATACGGGAACAGGGTACGGGATACGGGAGACGTAATCCAGAATACGGGATACGGGACACGTGATACGGGATACAGGATGCGGGATGCGGGATGCAGGATGCAGGATGCATGATGGGGGATGCGGGATGCGGGATACAGTATACCGAAATCGGGTACAGGAACGGGATCCGGAATTCGGGAACGGGATATTAGCTGCCTATATAAATTGAAGGCTATATAAATTGCGCATCGCGCAATACAGGCCCTCTAGTCCCTAGATTATAAATCCTAAAAGATGACCCGCCGCCGCCACCGCCGCCGCCGGAGTGACGCCCTAAATTGGTTCCTGTGCAGTCGTCTGATTAGTTATGAGGAGGATTTTTTCAGGACTTTTGGGTTCCGTGATTCAACAGGTCGTATCAAGTTTTGGTGTTGATCCGACCAATGGTGCGGCGTCGGTACGTGCGCGCGTGCACCATTCGTTTAACATGGGAAACGCGACATTGTGAAATCGCGAAAAACGGACAAGTTTCGCGCGGTTCCCCGGCCGCTTGCTCGGCAACCGAGCGTCGCAGCGACATGCAAGCAACACTAAGTGATAGATAATGGATTGGCCTTGCGTATATAATGTCGTCCAGAGCGATGCGCGTGCCACGTGCAAAGTTGTGATCACTTTAATGATAAAATTGGCCTATTCAGGATTTAAATTGGTGCTCGGAAACTATTCGCTATAGAACGCTGATCCGGGCACCATTTTGCAGCCGCAGTGACCGTCTTCAAATTATATGTGTTACTCAAAGCTGTGTAACTAATATTTTGGCGTTAAAGTTTAAATGCAATATTTTTGGACAATTTAATCCTTCACACCGCCGTAACACCCAAAACGAGGACAAACTTGACCGGCAAATTTACACAGACGGATAGCGCCGTTCTTGCTGACCTATATCCACCAAAAATATTATGTAGATCGCTCATAGGTAACTTATGATGAAGTCAAACGTAAACGATTACCGACGCTAACGTTGCGAAATAATTTCGTCGAATAAAATAGCATCGCATAAGTTTGCCCAAGACTGACCCTGCCGCAGTCAAATTCATCAGTGAGCGCATGACTAGCTGACGTCGCACCTCCCTCCCGGGGAGATTTTGTTGAAGCCAGTTGACATATTTCAGGCATGTAAACCGCTAAAATGTTTTGGCAGAGACTGCGACACGGGAACGAGATACGGTAAGCAGATATGAGAACGAAATACGGCAACAAGATACGGAAACTGGGTACGAGAAAGGGATGCTGGAACGAGATACGGGAACAGGATACGGGAATGAGATACGGGAATATGGTAAGGAGATATCGGAACGGTGTACGAGATACGGGAGCGGGATACGGGAACGGGATACGGGAACGTGATACGGGAACGTGATACGGGAACGTAATACGGGAACGTGATACGGGAACGTGATACGGAAACGTAATACGGGAACGAGATACGGAAACGAGATACAGAAACGGGATACGGGATATGGGAACGGGAACGGGAACGGGAACTCGAGCAGGAGCGCGATACGAGATACGGCATACGGGAACGGGAGACGGGAACGAGATACGGGAACGAGATACGGGAACAGGATACAGGATACGGGATACGGGATATGGGATATGGGATACGGGAACGGGAACGGGAACAGGATACGGGAACGGGATACGGGAACGGGATACGGGAACGGGATACGGGAACGGGATACAGGAACGGGATACGGGAACGGGATACGGGAACGGGATACGGGAACGGGATACGGGAACGGGATACGGGAACGGGATACGGGAACGGGATACGGGAACGGGATACGGGAACGGGATACGGGAACGGGATACGGGAACGGGATACGGGATACGGAAACTGGATACGAAAACGGGATGCGGGTAAGGGATACAGGAAAAGTATACGGGAACGCGATACGGGAACAGGATGCGGGAACGGGATAGGGAACGGGATACGGGAGCGGGATACGGAACGGGATTCGGGAGCGGGGGACGGGAGCGGGATGCGGGATACGGGAGCGAGATACAGGAGCGGGATACGGGAGCGGGATACAGGAACGGGATACGAGAACGGGATACGGGAACGGGATACGGGAACGGGATACGGGAACGGGATACGGGATACGGGAATGGGATACGGGAACGGGATACGGGAACGGGATACGGGAACGGTATACGGGAACAGGATACGGGAACGGGATACGGGAACGGGATACGGGATACGGGAACGGGAAACGGGAACGGGATACGGGACCGGGATACGGGAACGGGATACGGAACGGGATTCGGGAGCGGGATACGGGAGCGGGATGCGGGATACGGGAGCGAGATACAGGAGCGGGATACGGGAGCGGGATACAGAAACGGGATACGAGAACGGGATACGGGAACGGGATACGGGAACGGGATACGGGAACGGGATACGGGAACGGGATACGGGAACGGGATACGGGAACGGGATACGGGATACGGGAATGGGATACGGGAACGGGATACGGGAACGGGATACGGGAACGGGATACGGGAACGGTATACGGGAACAGGATACGGGAACGGGATACGGGAACGGGATACGGGATACGGGAACGGGATACGGGAACGGGATACGGGAACGGGATACGGGAACGGGATATGGGAACGGGATACGGGATAAGGGAACGAGATACGATAACGGGGTACGGGAACGGGATACGGGAACGGGATACGGGAGCGGGATACGGGAGCGGGATTCGGGAGCGGGATACGGGAGCGGGATACGGGAGCGGGATACGGGAGCCGGATACGGGAGCCGGATACGGGAGCGGGATACGGGAGCGGGATACGGGAGCGGGATACGAGAGTGGGATACGGGAGCGGGATACAGTAACGGGATACGGGATACGGGAACGGGATACGGGAATGGGATATAGGAACGGGATACGGGAACGAGATACGGGAACGGGATACGGGAACGGGATACGGGATACGGGATACGGGATACGGGATACGGGAACGGGATACGGGAACGGGATACGGGAACGGGATACGGGAACGGGATACGGGAACGGGATACGGGAACGGGATACGGGAACGGGATACAGGAACGGGATACGGGAACGGGATACGGGAACGGGATACAGGAACGGGGAAACGAGATACGCGAACGGGATACGGGAACGGGATACGAGAACGGGATACGGGAACGGAATACGGGAACGGGAGACGGGAACGGGATACGGGAACGGGATACGGGAACGGGATACGGTAACGGGATACGGTAACAGGATACGGTAACGGGATACGGTAACGGGATACGGCAACGGGATACGGTAACGGGATACGGCAACGGGATACGGTAACGGGATACGGTAACGGGATACGGTAACGGGATACGGTAACGGGATATGGTAACGGGATACGGTAACGGGATACGGTAACGGGATACGGTAACGGGATACGGCAACGGGATACGGGAACGGGAACGGGATACGTAATACGGAATACGAGAAACGAGATACGATATACGGAATACGGAATACGGAATACGGAATAATGAATTAGGAATACTGAATACGGAATACTGAATACGGAATACGGGACACTGGAAACGGCTAGCATATATACATAAGCTGGCTATATAAATTGCGCATCGCGCAATACAGGCCCTCTAGTCTCTATATTATCTCTATATTATAAATCCTAAAAGATGTCCCGCCGCCGCCGCCGCCGCCGCCGCCGGGGTGACGCCCTAAATCGGTTCCTGTGCAGCCATCTGATGAGTTATGAGGGTGATTTTTTTCAAGACTTTTGGGTCCCGTGATTCAACAGGTCGTATCAAGTTTTGGTGACGATCCGACAGACAGTGCGGTGTCGGTGCGTGCGCGCGTGCGCCATTCGTTTAACATGGGAAACGCGACATTGTGAAATCGCGAAAAATAGGCAAGTTTCGCGCGGTTCCCCGGCCGCTTGCTCGGCAACCGAGCATCGCAGCGATATGCAAGCAACACTATGTGATAGATAATCGATTGACCTTGCGTATAGGATGTCGTCCAGAGCGATGTGCGTGCCACGTGCGAAGTTGTGACCACTTTCATGATAAAATTGGCATATTCAGGATTTAAATTGGTGCTCGGAAACCGTTCGACGTAAAAGGCTGAACCCGGCACCATTTTGCAGGCGCATCGACCGTCTTCAAATTATATGTGTTACTCAAAGCTGTGTGACTAATATTTTGGAGTTGAAGTTGAAATGCAATATTTTTGGACAATTTAATCCTTCATACCGCCGTAACACCCAAAACGAGGACAAACTTGACCAGCAAAATTACACTAACGGATAGCACCGTTCTTGCTGACCTATATCCACCCAAAATATTCTGTAAAACGCTCATAGGTAACTTATGCTGAAGTCAAACGTAAACGATTACCGACGCTAACGTTGCGAAATAATTGCGTCGAATAAAATAGCCTTGTTTAAGTTTGCCCAAGACTGACACTGCCGCAGCAAATTCATCAATGAGCGCATGACTAGCTGACGTCGCACCTCCCCCCGGGGAGATTTTGCTGAAGCCGGTTGACATATTTCAGGCATGTAAGCCGCTAAAATGTTTTAGCAGAGACTGCGACACGGGAACGAGATACGGTAAGAAGATATGGGAACGAAAAACGGCAACAAGATACGGAAACTGGGTACGAGAAAGGGATGTTGGAACGAGATACGGGAACAGGATACGGGAATGAGATGCGGTAACTAGATATGGTAAGGAGATAACGGAACGGTGTACAAGAAACGGGAATAGGATACGGGAGCGGGATACGGGAGCGGCATAAGTGAACGGGATACGGGAACGGGATACGTGAACGGGATACGTGAACGGGATACGGGAACGGGTTACGGGAACGGGTTACGGGAACGGGTTACGGGAACGGGTTACGGGAACGTGTTACGAGAACGAGTTACGGGAACGGGTTACGGGAACGGGTTACGGGAACGGGTTACGGGAACGGGTTACGGGAACGGGTTACGGGAACGGGTTACGGGAACGGGTTACGGGAACGGGTTACGGGAACGGGTTACGTGAAAGGGATACGGGAACGGGATACGGGATACGGGAACGGGATACGGGAACGGGATACGGGAACGGGATACGGGAACGGGATATGGGAACGGGATACGGGAACGGGATACGGGAACGGGATACGGGAACGGGATACGGGAACGGGATACGGGATACGGGATACGGGAACGGGATACGGGAACGGGATACGGGAACGGGATACGGGAACGGGATACGGGAACGGGATACGGGAACGAGATACGGGAACGGGATACGGGAACAGGATACGGGAACAGATACAGGAACGGAAAACGGGGACGGAATACGGGGACGGAATATGGGAACGGAATAAGGGAACGAGATAAGGGAACGGGTTACGGAAACTGGATATTGGAGCTGATTAAGGGATACGGTAACGGTATAAGGGATACATGAACGGGATACGGGAATGTGATACGGGAACTGGATACGGGACCAGGGAACTGCATACGGGCACGGGATACGGGCACGTGATACGGGCACGGGATACGGGCACGGGATACGGGCACGGGATACGGGCACGGGATACGGGCACGGGATACGGGCACGGGATACGGGCACGGGATACGGGCACGGGATACGGGAACGGGACACGGGAACGGGATACGGGATACGGGAACGGAATACGAGATACGGGAACGTGATACGGGAACGTGATACGGGAACGTGATACGGGAACGGGATACGGGAGCAGGATACGGGAACAGGATACGGGAACGGGATACGGGAACGGGATACGGGAACGGGAGACGGGAACGGGAGACGGGAACGGGATACGGGAACGTGATACGGGAATGGGATACGGAAACAAGATACGGAACGGGATACGGGAACAGGGACTGGAGTGGGAGCGCGATACGGGATACTGGAACGGGATACGGCAACGGGATACGGGAATGGGATACGGGAATGGGATACGGGAATGGGATACGGGAAAGGGATACGGGAATGGGATACGGAACGGCATACGTGAACGCGATACGGGAACGCGATACGGGAACGCGATACGGGAACCGGATACGGGAACAGGATAGGGAACGGGATATAAGAGCGGGATACGGGAACGGGATACGGGAACGGGATATAGGAACGGGATATAGGAACGGGATACGGTATACGGGAACGGGATACGGGAACGGGATACGGGAACGGGATACGGTAACGAAATACGGGAACGGGAACGAGATACGGGAACGGGATACGGGAACGGGATACGGGAAGGGGATACGGGAACGGGATACGGGAACGGGATACGGGAACGGGAACGGGATTCGGGAACGGGATACGGGATACGGGAACCGGATACAGAAACTGGATAGGGGAGCTGAATAAGGTACACGGGATACGGGAACGGGAGACGGGATACGGGATACGGGAACGGGATTCGAGCACGGGATACAGTATACAGGAACTGGATTCGGAACGGGATACGGGAACGGGAAATAGGAAGGGGATTCGGAAACTGGATACGGGAGCGGGATAAAGGATACGGGATCGGATACGTGAACGGGATACGGGGTACAGGATTCGGAAACGGGAAACGAGATACAGGATACGGGATACGGGAACAGGATACAGAAACGGGAACATGATACTGGAACAGGATACGGAAAGGGGATATGGGAACGGGATACGGGATACAGGAATGGGATACGGGAACGGGATACTGGAACGGGATACGGGAACGGGATACGGTAACCGGATACGGGAACGAGATACAAGAACGGGAACGGGATACGGAATACAGGATACGAACTACGGAATACAGAATATGGAATACGGAATACAGAATACGGAATACGGGATAAGGAATACGAAATACTGAATACGGAATACGAGATACGGGAAACGGCTAGCATATATAAATTAGCTGGGTATATAAATTGCGCATCGCGCAATAAAGGCCACCTAGTCTCTATATTATAAATCCTAAAAGATGACCCGCCGCCGCCGCCGCCGCCGCCGCCGGAGTGACGCCCTAAATCGTTTCCTGTGCAGCCGTCTGATGAGGTATGAACGTGATTTTTTCAGCACTTTTGGGTCCCGTGATTCAACAGGTCGTATCCAGTTTTGGTGTCCATCCGACCGACGGTGCGGCGTTGGCACGTGTGCGCGTGCGCCATTCGTTTAACATGGGAAATGCGACATTGTGAAATCGCGAAAAACGGCCAAGTTTCGCGCGGTTTCCCGGCCGCTTGCTCGGCAACCGAGAGTCGCACCGATATGCGAGCAACACTATGCGATAGATAATTGGTTGGCCTTGCGTATACAATGTCGTCCAGAGCGATGCGCGGGCCACGTGCAAAGTTGTCACCACTTTCATGATAAAATTGACATATTCAGGATTTAAATTGCTGCTCGGAAACCGTTTGACGTAGAAGGCTGAACCGGGCACCATTTTGCAGGCGCAGCGACTGTCTTCACATTATATGTGTTACTCCAAGCTGTGTGACTAATATTTTGGAGTTGAAGTTGAAATGCAATATTTTTGGACAATTTAATCCTTCACACCGCCGTAACACCCAAAACGAGTACAAACTTGACCGGCAAATTTACACAGACGGATAGCGCCGTTCTTGCTGACCTATATCCACCCAAAATATTATGTAAATCGCTCATAGGTACCTTATGCTGAAGTCAAACGTAAACTATTACCGACGCTAACGTTGTGAAATAATTGCGTCGAATAAAATATCATCGTTTAAGTTTGCCCAAGACTGACACTGCCGCAGTCAAATTCATCAATGAGCGCATGACTAGCAGACGTCGCACCTCCCTCCCGGGGAGATTTTGTTGAAGCCGGTTGACATATTTCAGGCATGCAAACCGCTAAAATCTTTTTGCCGAGACTGCGACACGGGAACGAGATACGGTAAGAAGATATGGGAACGAAATACGGCAACAAGATACGGAAACTGGGTACGAGAAAGGGATGCTGGAACGAGATGCGGGAACAGGATACGGGAATGAGATACGGTAACTAGATATGGTAGGGAGATTTCGGAACGGTGTACGAGATACGGGAATGAGATACGGGAGCGGGATTCGGGAGCGGGATACCGGAACGGGATTCGGGAACGGGATACGGGAACGGAGTACGGGAACGGGATACGGGAACGGGATACGGGAACGGGATACGGGAACGGGATACGGGAACGGGATACGGGAACGGGATACGGGAACGGGATACGGGAACGGGATACGGGAACGGGATACGGGAATGGGATACAGGGACGGGATACGGGAACGGGATACAGGAACGGGATACGGGAACGGGATACGGGAACGGGATACGGGAACGGGATACGGGAACGGGATACGGGAACGGGATACGGGAACGAGATACGGGTACGGGATACAGGAACGGGATACGGGAGCGTGATACAGGAACGTGATACGGGAACGTGATACGGGAATGGGATACGGAAACAAGATACAGAAACGGGATACGGGACCGGGGACTGGAGTGGGAACGCGATACGGGATACTGGAACGGGATACGGCAACGGGATACGGGCATGGGATACGGGAATGGGATACGCGAATGAGATACGGGAATGGGATACGGGAATGGGATACGGAAATGGGATACGGGAATGGGATACGGGAATGGGATACGGGAATGGGATACGGGAATGGGATACGGGAATGGGATACGCGAATGGGATACGGGAATGGTATACGGGAATGGGATACGGGAATGGGGTACGGGAATGTGATACGGGAATGGGATACGGGAATGGGATACGCGAATGGGATACGGGAATGGGATACGGGAATGAGATACGGGAATGGGACACGGGAATGGGATACGGGAATGGGATACGGAAATGGGATACGGGAATGGGATACGGGAATGGGATACGGGAATGGGATACGGGAATGGGATACGGGAATGGGATACGGGAATAGGATACGGGAATGGGATACGGGAATGGGAGACGGGAACGGGATACGGGATACGGGAACGGGACACGGGAACGGCATACGAGACACAGGAACGGGATACGTGAACGGGATACGGGAACGGGATACGGGAACGGGATACGGGAATGGGATACGGGAACGGGATACGGGAACGGGATACGGGAACGGGATACGAGAACAGGATACGGGAACGGGATATGGGATATGGGATACGGGATACGGGATACGGGAACGGGATACGGGGACATGATACGGGAACGTGATACGGGAACAGAATACGCGAACGCGATACGGGAACGGGATACGGGAACGGGATACGGGAACGGGATAGGGCACGTTATACGGGAACGGGATACGGGAACGGGATACGAGAACGAGTTACGGGAACGGGATAGGGTAACAGGATACGGAAACGGGTTACGGGAGCGGGATAAGAGAACGGGATACGGGATCGGGATACGTTAACAGGATACGGGAACGGGATACGGGAACGGGATACGAGATACGGGAACGGGATATGGGACCTGGATATGGGAACAGGATACGGGAACGGGACACCGGAACGGGATACGGGAACAGGATACGGGAACGGGAGACGGGAACAGGATACGGGAACAGGATACGGGAACAGGATACGGGAACGGTATACGGGAACGGGATACGGGAACGGCATACGGGAACGGCATACGGGAAGGGGATACGGGAAGGGGATACGGGAACGGGATACGGGAACGGGATACGGGAACGTCATACGGGAACGGGATACGGGAACGTGACACGGGAACGTGACACGGGAACGTGATACGGGAACTTGATACGGGAACGGGATACGGGAACGGAATACGGGAACGGGATACGGAAACGGGATATGGGAACGGGATACGGGAACTGGATACGGGAACGGGACACGGGAACGGGATACGGGAACGGGATACGGGAACGGGATACGGGAACGGGATACGGGAACGGGATACGGGAACGGGATACGGGAACGGGATACGGGATACGGGAACGGGATACGGGAACGGGATACGGGAACGGGATACGGGATACGGGAGACGGGAGACGGGAGACGGGAGACGGGAACGGATACGGGAGACGGGAAC
The DNA here is from genome assembly GCA_036785665.1 of Chirona hameri. NCBI lineage: Eukaryota > Metazoa > Arthropoda > Thecostraca > Balanomorpha > Balanidae > Chirona > Chirona hameri. The sequence goes on along the minus strand of JAXIVJ010009416.1, from coordinate 23,919 downwards.
GGGATACGGGAAGGGGATACGGGAACGGGGTACGGGAACGGGGTACGGGAACGGGGTACGGGAACGGGGTACGGGAACGGGGTACGGGAACGGGGTACGGGAACAGGATACGGGAACAGGACACGGGAACGGGACACGGGAACGGGATACGGAAACGGGATACGGGAACGGGTTATGGGAAAGGGATGCGGGAAGGGGATGCGGGAACGCGATACGGGAACGAGATGGGGGAACGGCAACAGGATACCGGAACAGGATACGGGAACAGTATACGGGAACAGGATACGGGAACGGGATACGGGAACAGGATACGGGAACAGGATACGGGAACAGGATATGGGAACAGGATACGGGAACAGGATACGGGAACAGGATACGGAAACAGGGTACGGGAACGGGATACGGGAACGGGATACTGGAACGGGATACTGGAACGTGATACGGGAACGGGATACGGGAACGGGATACGGGAACGGGATACGGGAACGGGATACGGGAACGGAATACGGGAACGGGATACGGGAACGGGATACGGGAACGGGATACGGGAAAAGGATACGGGAACGGGATACGGGAACGGGATACGAGAACGGGAACGGGATACTGGTACGGGATACTGGTACGGGATACCGGTATGGGATATTGGTACGGGATACTGGTACGGGATACTGGTACGGGATATTGGTACGGGATATTGGTACGGGATACGGGAACGGGATACGGGAACGGGATACGGCAACGGGATACGGCAACGGGATACGGCAACGGGATATGGCAACGTGATACGGGAACAGGATACGGGAACGGGATACGGGAACGGGATACGGCAACGGGATTCGGGAACAGGATACGGGAACAAGATACGGGAACGGGATACGGGAACGAAATACCGGAACGGGATACGGGAACGGGATACGGGAACGGGATACGGGAACAGGATACGGGAACGGGATACGGGAACGGGATACGGGAACGGGATACGGGAACGGGATACGGGAAAGGATACGGGAACGTGATACGGGATACTGGAATGAGATACGGGAACAGCAACAGGCACGGAATACGGGAACGGGGTACGGGATACGGGAGACGTGATCCAGAATATGGGATACAGGATGCGGGATGCAGGATGCAGGATGCAGGATGCGGGATACAGGATACCGGAATGGGATACAGGAACGGGATACAGGATACGGGAACGGGATATTAGCTGGCTATATAAATTGAAGGCTATATAAATTGCGCATCACGCAATACAGGCCCTCTAGTCTCTATATTATAAATCCTAAAAGATGACCCGCCGCCGCCGCCGCCGCCGCCGCCGGAGTGACGCCCTAAATCGGTTCCTGTGCAGTCGTCTGATGAGTTATGAACGCGATTTTTTCAGGACTTTTGGGTCCCGTGATTCAACAGGTCGTATCAAGTTTTGGTCTTCATCCGACCGACGGTACGGCGTTGGCAGGTGTGCGCGTGCGCCATTCGTTTAACATCGGAAACGCGACATTGTGAAATCGCGAAAAACGGCCAAGTTTCGCGCGGTTTCCCGGCCGCTTACTCGGCAACCGAGTGTCGCAGCGATATGCGAGCAACACTATGTGATAGATAATCGATTGGCCTGGCGTATAAGATATCGTCCAGAGCGATGCGCTTGCCACGTGCAAAGTTGTGACCACTTTCATTATAAAATTAGCATATTCAGGATTTAAATTGGTGCTCGGAAACCGTTCGACGTAAAAGGCTGATCCGGGCACCATTTTGCAGGCGCAGCGACCGTCTTCAAATTAGATGTGTTACTCAAAGCTGTGTGACTAATATTCTGGAGCTGAAGTTGAAATGCAATATTTTTGGACAATTTAATCCTTCACACCGCCGTAACACCCAAAACGACTACAAACTTGACCGGCAAATTTACACTGACGGATAGCACCGTTCTTGCTGACCTATATCCACCCAAAATATTATGTAAATCGCTCATAGGTAACTTATGCTGAAGTCAAACGTAAACGATTACCGACGCTAACGTTGCGAAATAATTGCGTCGAATTATTTCGAAATATCATCGTTTAAGTTTGCCCAAGACTGACACTGCCGCAGTCAAATTCATCAATGAGCGCATGACTAGCAGACGTCGCACCTCCCTCCCGGGGAGATTTTGCTGAAGCCGGTTGACATATTTCAGGCATGTAAACCTCTAAAATGTTTTAGCAGACTGCGACACGGGAACGAGATACGGTAAGAAGATATGGAAACGAAATACGGCAACAAGATTCGGAAACTGGGTACGAGAAAGGGATGCTGGAACGAGATGCGGGAACAGGATACGGGAATGAGATACGGTAACTAGATATGGTAAGGAGATATCGGAACGGTGTACGAGATACGGGAATGAGATACGGGAGCGGGATTCGGGAGCGGGATACGGGAATTGGATACGGGAATGGGATACGGGAATGGGATACAGGAATGGATACGGCAATGGGATACGGGAATGGGATGCGGGAATGGGATACGGGAATGGGATACGGGAATGGGATACGGGAATGGGATACGGGAATGGGATACAGGAATGGGATACGGGAATGGGATACGGGAATGGGATACGGGAATGGGATACGGGAATGGGATACAGGAATGGGATACGGGAACGGGATACGTGAACGGGATACGGGAACATGATATGGGATACAGGAACGGGATACGCGAACGGAATACGGGAACAGAATACGGGAACGGAATACGGGAACGGAATACGGGAACGGAATACGGGAACGGAATACGGGAACGGAAAACGGGAAGGGAATACGGGAACGGGATACGAGAACATGATACGGGAACGGGATACGGGAACGGGATACGGGAACGGGATACGGGAACGGGATACGGGAACGGGATAGGGTAACGGGATACATACGGAAACGAGCTACGGGAACGGGATACGGGAATGGGATACGTGCACGGGATACGGGAACAGGATACAGGATACGGGAATGGGATACGGAACGGTATACGGGAACGCGATACGGGAACAGGATACGGGAACAGGATACGGGGACAGGATACGGGAACAGGATAGGAAACGGGATACGCGAACGGGATACGGGAACGGGATACGGGAACGGGATACGGGAACGGGATACGGGAACGGCATACGGGAACGGGATACGGGAACGGGATACGGGAACGGGATACGGGATACGGGAACGGGATACGGGAACGGGATACAGTTACATGATACGGGAATGGGATACGGGAACGGGATGCGGGATGCGGGATACGGGAACGGGATACGGGAACGGGATACGGGAACGGGATACGGGAACGGGATACGGGAACGGGATACGGGAACAGGATACGGGAACGGGATACGGGAACGGGATACGGGAACGGGATACGGGAACGGGATACGGGAACGGGATACGAGAACGGGATACGGGGACGAGATACGGGATACGGAAACGGCATACGGGAATGGGTTACAGAATACGGGATACGGGAACGGGATACGGGGACGTGATACGGGAACGTGATACGGGAACGTGATACGGGAACGGGATACGCGAACGCGATACGGGAAAGGGATACGGGAACGGGATACGGGAACGGGATACGGGAACGGGATACGGGAATGGGATACTGGATACGGTAATGGGGTGCGGGAACGGGATAGGGCACGTTATACGTGAACGGGATACGGGAACGGGATACGAGAACGAGATACGGGAACTGGATAGGGTAACAGGATACGGAAACGGGATACGGAAACGGAATACGGAAACGGGATACGGAAACGGGATACGGAAACGGGATACGGAAACGGGATCCGGAAACGGGATACGGAAACAGGATACGGGAACGGGATACGAAATACGGGAACGGGATACGGAAAGGGATCCGGGAACGGGATACGGGATACGGGAACGGGGAACGGGATATTGGTACGGTATACGGGAACAGTATACGGAAACGGGATACGGAAACGGGATACGGAAACGGGATACGGAAACGGGATACGGAAACGGGATACGGAAACGGGATACGGAAACGGGATACGGAAACGGGTTACGGAAACGGGATACGGAAACGGGATACGGAAACTGGATACTGAAACGGGATACGGGAGCAGGATACGGGAACGGGATACGGGGACGGGATACGGGAACGGGATACGGGAACGGGATACGGGAACGGGATATGAAAACGGGATACAGGATAAGAGAACGGGATACGGGAACGGGATATGGGAACGGGATACGGAAACGGGTTACAAGAACGAGTCACGGTATACGGGCACGGGATACGTAAACAGGATACGGAAACGGGATACCGGAACGGGATACCGGAACGGGATACCGGAACGGGATACCGGAACGGGATACCGGAACGTGATACGGGAACGGGATACGGGAACGGGACACGGTAACGGGATACGGAAACGGGATACGCGAACGGGATACGGAAACGGGATACGGGAACGGGTTATGGGAACGGGATCCGGGAAGGGGATACGGGAACGCGATTCGGGAATGGGATAGGGGAACGTGAACAGGATACGGGAACAGGATACGGGAACAGGATACGGGAACAGGATACGGGAACAGGATACGGGAACAGGATACGGGAACAGGATACGGGAACAGGATACGGGAACAGGATACGGGAACAAGATTCGGGAACAGGATACGGGAACAGGATACAGGAACAGGATACGGGAACAAGATACGGGAACAGGATACGGGAACAGGATAAGGGAACGCGATACGGAAACGGGATACGAGAACAGGAACGGGATACTGGTACGGGATAATGGTACGAGATACCGGTACGGGATACTGGTACGGAATACAGGAACGGGATACGGGAACGGGATACGGCAACGGGATACGGCAACGGGATACGGCAACGGGATACGGCAACGGGATACGGCAAAGGGATACGACAACGGGATACGGCAACGGGATACGGCAACGGGATACGGCAACGGGATACGCCAACGTGATACGGCAACGTGATACGGGAACGGGATACGGGAACGGGATACGTGAACGGGATACGTGAACGGGATACGTGAACGGGATACGGGAACAGGATACGGGAACGGGATACGGGATACGGGATACGGTAACGGGATACGGGATACGGGAACGGGATACGGGAACGGGATACGGGAACGGGATACGGGAACGGGATACGGGAACGGGATACGGGAACGGGATACGGGAACGGGATACGGGAACGGGATACGGGAACGGGATACGGGAACGGGATACGGGAACGGGATACGGTAACGGGATACGGTAACGGGATATGGGCACGGGGAACGGGATACGGGAACGGGATACGGGAACGGGATACGGGACACGGAAACGGGATACGGGAAAGGGATACCGGAAAAGGATGCGGGAACGTGATACGGGATACGGGAATGAGACACGGGAACAGCAACAGGCAAGGAATACGGGAACAGGGTACGGGATACGGGAGACGTAATCCAGAATACGGGATACGGGACACGTGATACGGGATACAGGATGCGGGATGCGGGATGCAGGATGCAGGATGCAGGATGGGGGATGCGGGATGCGGGATACAGTATACCGAAATCGGGTACAGGAACGGGATCCGGAATTCGGGAACGGGATATTAGCTGCCTATATAAATTGAAGGCTATATAAATTGCGCATCGCGCAATACAGGCCCTCTAGTCCCTAGATTATAAATCCTAAAAGATGACCCGCCGCCGCCGCCGCCGCCGCCGGAGTGACGCCCTAAATTGGTTCCTGTGCAATCGTCTGATTAGTTATGAGGAGGATTTTTTTCAGGACTTTTGGGTTCCGTGATTCAACAGGTCGTATCAAGTTTTGGTGTTGATCCGACCAATGGTGCGGCGTCGGTACGTGCGCGCGTGCACCATTCGTTTAACATGGGAAACGCGACATTGTGAAATCGCGAAAAACTGACAAGTTTCGCGCGGTTCCCCGGCCGCTTGCTCGGCAACCGAGCGTCGCAGCGATATGCAAGCAACACTATGTGATAGATAATGGATTGGCCTTGCGTATATAATGTCGTCCAGAGCTATGCGCGTGCCACGTGCAAAGTTGTGATCACTTTAATGATAAAATTGGCCTATTCAGGATTTAAATTGGTGCTCGGAAACTATTCGCTATAGAACGCTGATCCGGGCACCATTTTGCAGGCGCAGTGACCGTCTTCAAATTATATGTGTTACTCAAAGCTGTGTAACTAATATTTTGGCGTTAAAGTTTAAATGCAATATTTTTGGACAATTTAATCCTTCACACCGCCGTAACACCCAAAACGAGGACAAACTTGACCGGCAAATTTACACAGACGGATAGCGCCGTTCTTGCTGACCTATATCCACCCAAAATATTATGTAGATCGCTCATAGGTAACTTATGATGAAGTCAAACGTAAACGATTACCGACGCTAACGTTGCGAAATAATTTCGTCGAATAAAATAGCATCGCTTAAGTTTGCCCAAGACTGACCCTGCCGCAGTCAAATTCATCAATGAGCGCATGACTAGCTGACGTCGCACCTCCCTCCCGGGGAGATTTTGTTGAAGCCAGTTGACATATTTCAGGCATGTAAACCGCTCAAATGTTTTGGCAGAGACTGCGATACGGGAACGAGATACGGTAAGCAGATATGAGAACGAAATACGGCAACAAGATACGGAAACTGGGTACGAGAAAGGCATGCTGGAACGAGATACGGGAACAGGATACGGGAATGAGATACGGGAACTAGATATGGTAAGGAGATATCGGAACGGTGTACGAGACACGGGAGCGGGATACGGGAACGGGATACGGGAACGTGATACGGGAACGTGATACGGGAACGTAATACGGGAACGTGATACGGGAACGTGATACGGAAACGTGATACGGGAACGAGATACGGAAACGAGAAACAGAAACGGGATACGGGATATGGGAACGGGAACGGGAACGGGAACTCGAGCAGGAGCGCGATACGAGATACGGCATACGGGAACGGGAGACGGGAACGAGATACGGGAACGAGATACGGGAACAGGATACAGGATACGGGATACGGGATATGGGATATGGGATATGGGATATGGGATACGGGATACGGGAACGGGAACGGGAACAGGATACGGGAACGGGATACGGGAACGGGATACGGGAACGGGATACGGGAACGGGATACGGGAACGGGATACGGGAACGGGATACAGGAACGGGATACGGGAACGGGATACGGGAACGGGATACGGGAACGGGATACGGGATCGGGATACGGGAACGGGATACGGGAACGGGATACGGGAACGGGATAAGGGAACGGGATACGGGAACGGGATACGGGAACGGGATACGGGATACGGAAACTGGATACGAAAACGGGATGCGGGTAAGGGATACAGGAAAAGTATACGGGAACGCGATACGGGAACAGGATACGGAAACGGGATAGGGAACGGGATACGGGAGCGGGATACGGAACGGGATTCGGGAGCGGGATACGGGAGCGGGATGCGGGATACGGGAGCGAGATACAGGAGCGGGATACGGGAGCGGGATACAGGAACGGGATACGAGAACGGGATACGGGAACGGGATACGGGAACGGGATACGGGAACGGGATACGGGAACGGGATACGGGATACGGGAATGGGATACGGGAACGGGATACGGGAACGGGATACGGGAACGGGATACGGGAACGGTATACGGGAACAGGATACGGGAACGGGATTCGGGAACGGGATACGGGATACGGGAACGGGATACGGGAACGGGATACGGGAACGGGATACGGGAACGGGATACGGAACGGGATTCGGGAGCGGGATACGGGAGCGGGATGCGGGATACGGGAGCGAGATACAGGAGCGGGATACGGGAGCGGGATACAGGAACGGGATACGAGAACGGGATACGGGAACGGGATACGGGAACGGGATACGGGAACGGGATACGGGTACGGGATACGGGATACGGGAATGGGATACGGGAACGGGATACGGGAACGGGATACGAGAACGGTATACGGGAACAGGATACGGGAACGGGATACGGGAACGGGATACGGGATACGGGAACGGGATACGGGAACGGGATACGGGAACGGGACACGGGATACGGGAACGGGATATGGGAACGGGATACGGGATAAGGGAACGAGATACGATAACGGGGTACGGGAACGGGATACGGGAACGGGATACGGGAGCGGGATACGGGAGCGGGTTTCGGGAGCGGGATACGGGAGCGGGATACGGGAGGCGGATACGGGAGCCGGATACGGGAGCGGGATACGGGAGCGGGATACGGGAGCGGGATACGAGAGTGGGATACGGGAGCGGGATACAGTAACGGGATACGGGATACGGGAACGGGATACGGGAATGGGATATAGGAACGGGATACGGGAACGAGATACGGGAACGGGATACGGGAACGGGATACGGGATACGGGAACGGGATACGGGAACGGGATACGGGAACGGGATACGGGAACGGGATACGGGAACGGGATACGGGAACGGGATACAGGAACGGGATACGGGAACGGGATACAGGAACGGGGAAACGAGATACGGGAACGGGATACGGGAACGGGATACGAGAACGGGATACGGGAACGGAATACGGGAACGGGAGACGGGAACGGGATACGGGAACGGGATACGGGAACGGGATACGGGAACGGGATACGGTAACGGGATACGGTAACGGGATACGGTAACGGGATACGTTAACGGGATACGGTAACGGGATACGGTAACGGGATACGGTAACGGGATACGGTAACGGGATACGGTAACGGGATACGGTAACGGGATACGGTAACGGGATACGGTAACGGGATACGGTAACGGGATACGGGAACGGGATACGGGAACGGGAACGGGATACGTAATACGGAATACGAGAAACGAGATACGATATACGGAATACGGAATACGGAATACGGAATACGGAATACGGAATAATGAATTAGGAATACTGAATACGGAATACTGAATACGGAATACGGGACACTGGAAACGGCTAGCATATATACATAAGCTGGCTATATAAATTGCGCATCGCGCAATACAGGCCCTCTAGTCTCTATATTATCCCTATATTATAAATCCTAAAAGATGACCCGCCGCCGCCGCCGCCGCCGCCGGGGTGACGCCCTAAATCGGTTGCTGTGCAGTCGTCTGATGAGTTATGTGGAGGATTTTTTCAGGACTTTTGGGTCCCGTGATTCAACAGGTCGTATCAAGTTTTGGTGTTGATCCGACCGACGGTGCGGCGTCGGCACGTGCGCGCGTGCGCCATTCGTTTAACATGGGAAACGCGACATTGTGAAATCGCGAAAATCGGGCAAGTTTCGCCCGGTTCCCCGGCCGCTTGCTCGGCAACCGAGAATCGCAGCGATATGCGAGCAACACTATGTGATAGATAATCGATTGGCCTTGCGTATAGGATGTCGGCCAGAGCGATGCGCGTGCCACGTACAAAGGTGTGACCACTTTGATGATAAAATTGGCATATTCAGGATTACAATTGGTGCTCGGAAACCGTTCGACGTAGAAGGCTGAACCGGGCACCATTTTGCAGGCGCAGCGACCGTCTTCAAATTAGATGTGTTACTCAAAGCTGTGTGACTAATATTTTGGAGTTGAAGTTGAAATGCAATATTTTTGGACAATGCAATCCTTCACACCGCCGTAACACCCAAAACGAGGACAAACTTGACCGGCAAATTTACACAGACGGATAGCACTGTTCTTGCTGACCTATATCCACCCAAAATATTCTGTAAATCGCTGATAGGGAACTTATGCTGAAGTCAAACGTAAACGATTACCGACGCTAACGTTGCAAAATAATTGCGTCGAATAAAATAGCGTCGTTTAAGTTTGCCCAAGACTGACACTGCCGCAGCCAAATTCATCAATGAGCGCATGACTAGCAGACGTCGCACCTCCCTCCCGGGGAGATTTTGTTGAAGCCGGTTAACATATGTCAGGCATGTAAACCGCTAAAATGTTTTGGCAGAGACTGCGACACGGGAACGAGATACGGTAAGAAGATATGGGAACGAAATACGGCAACAAGATACGGAACTGGGTACGGAAAGGGATGCTGGAACGAGATACGAGAACACGATACGGGAATGAGATACGGTAACTAGATATGGTAAGGAGATATCGGAACGGTGTACTAGATACGGGAATAAGATACGGGAGCGGCATACGGGAACGGGTCACGGGAACGGGCTACGGGAACGGGCTACGGGAACGGGCTACGGGAACGGGATACGGGAACGGGATACGGGAACGGGATACGGGAACGGGATACGGGAACGGGATACGGGAACGGGATACGGGAACGAGATACGGGAACGGGATACGGGAACGGGATACGGGAACGGGATACAGGAACGTGATACGGGAACGTGATACGGGAATGGGATATGGAAACAAGATACGGAAACGGGATACGAGAACGGGGACTGGAGTGGGAGCCCGATACGGGATACTGGAACGGGATACGGCAACGGGATACAGGAATGGGATACGGCAACGGGTACGGGAATGGGATACGGGAATGGGATACGGGAATGGGATACAGGAATGGGATACGGGAATGGGATATGGGAATGGGATACGGGAATGGGATACGGAAATGGGATACGGGAATGGGATACGGGAATGGGATACGGGAATGGGATACGGGAATGGGATACGGGAATGGGATACGGGAATGGGATACGGGAACATGATATGGGATACGGGAACGGGATACGGGAACAGAATACGGGAACGGAATACGGGAACGGAATACGGGAACAGAATACGGGAACGGAATACGGAAACGGAATACGGGAACTGGATACGAGAACGAGATAGGGGAACGGGATACGGGAACGGGATGCGGGAACGGGATAGGGTAAAGGGATACGGAAACGGGATACGGGAACGGGATACAGGAACGGGATACGGGAACGGGATACGGGAACGGGATACGGGAACGGGATACGGGAACGGGATACGGGAACGGGATACGGGAACGGGATACGAGAACGGGATACGGGAACGGGATACGGGAACGGGATACGGGAACGGGATACGGGAACGGGATACGAGAACGGGATACGGGAACGGGATACGGGCACTGGATACGGGAACGGGATACGGGAACGGGATACGGAATACGGGAATGGGGTACGGAACGGTATACGGGAACGCGATACGGGAACGGGATACGGGATACGGGAACGGGATACGGGAACGGGATACGGGAACGGGATACGGGAACGGGATACGGGAAGGGGATACGGGAACGGGATACGGGAACGGGATACGGGAACGGGATACGGGAATAGGATACGGGAACAGGATACGGGAACGGGATATGGGAACGGGATACGGGAACGGGATACGGGAACGGGATAAGAGAAAGGGATACAGTTGTATGATACGGGAACGGGATCGGGATACGGGAACGGGATACGGGAACGGGATACGGGAACGGGATACGGGAACGGGATACAGGAACGGGATACGGGAACGGGATACGGGAACGGGATACGGGAACGGGATACGGGAACGGGATACGAGAACGGGATACGGGAACGGGATACGGGAACGGGATACGGGAACGGGATACGGGAACGGGATACGGGAACGGGATGCGGGAACAGGATACGGGAAAGGGATACGGGAACGGGATACGGGATACGGTTTACGGGAATATGATACGGGAACGAGATCGGGATACGCGAACGGGATACGGGAACGGGATACGGGAACGGGATACGGGAACGGGATACGGGAACGGGATACGGGAACGGGATACGGGAACGGGATACGGGAACGAGAACGGGATAATGGAACGGGATACGGGAACGGGATACGGGAACGGGATGCGGGAACGGGATACGGGAACGGGATACGGGAACGGGATACGGGAACCGGATACGGGAACCAGATACGGGAACCAGATACGGGAACCAGATACGGGAACCGGATACGGGAACGGGATACGGGAACGGGATACGGTAACGGGATACGGTAACGGGATACGGTAACGGGATACGGTAACGGGATACGGTAACGGGATACGGTAACGGGATACGGTAACGGGATACGGCAACGGGATACGGTAACGGGATACGGTAACGGGATACGGTAACGGGATACGGTAACGGGATACGGTAACGGGATACGGGAACAGGATACGGGAACGGGAGACTGGAACGGGATACAAGAACGGGAACGGGGTACGGAATACGACATACGGACTACGGACTACGGACTACGGAATACGGAATAAGGAATAAGGAATACCGAATACTGAATACGGAATACGAGATACGGGAAACGGCTAGCATATATAAATTAGCTGGCTATATAAATTGCGCATCGCGCAATAAAGGCCATCTAGTCGCTATATTATAAATCCTAAAAGATGACCCGCCGCCGCCGCCGCCGCCACCGCCGGAGTGACGCCCTAAATCGGTTCCTGTGCAGTCGTCTGATGAGTTATGAGGATGATTTTTTAAGGACTTTTGGATCCCGTGATTCAACAGGTCGTATTAAATTTCCAGCTTAATAAGACCAACGGTGCGGCGTCGGCGCGTGTTCGCGTGCGCCATTCGTTTAACATGGGAAACGCGACATTCGAAAATCGCGAAAAACGGGCCAGCTCCTCGCGGTTCCCCGGCCACTTGCTCGGCAACCAAGAGTCGCAGCGGTATGCGAGCAACACTATGTGATAGATAATCGATTGGCCTGGCGTATAAGATGTCGTTGAGAACGATGCGCGTGCCACGTGCAAAGTTGTGACCACTTTCATGATACAATTGGCATATTCAGGATTTAAATTGGTGCTCGGAAACCATTCGACGTAGAAGGCTGAACCGGGCACCATTTTGCAGGCGCAGCGACCGTCTTCAAATTATATGTGTTACTCAAAGCTGTGTGACTAATATTTTGGAGTTGAAGTTGAAATGCAATATTTTTGGACAATTTAATCCTTCACACCGCCGTAACACCCAAAACGAGGACAAACTTGTCAGGCAAATTTACACAGACGGATAGCGCCGTTCTTGCTGACCTATATCCACCTAAAATATTATGTAAATCGCTCATAGGTAACTTATACTGAAGTCAAACGTAAACGATTACCGACGCTAACGTTGCGTAATAATTGCGTCAAAGCAAGGCCCCTGTGCACGGCCCCGTGCACAAGCAAGGCCCCGTGCACAGGGCCTTGCTTTGGGGCAATGCCGGACCGAAGGTTGGTTTAGTCCGTTTTCTGTTTTTTTTTATGGATGGGCCTATAAATAGCTTACCGGATAGTAGCCCCAGACCTCCTCTTTCCAAATCTGGTCTTCTTTTTCTTCTAGCCCCACGGCAAGTCGGTCAAATAGTAGCGCAAAAAAGTATGACGTCACACAGGCTAAACCAATCACCGGAGCGCAATTCTGAGGCCATTTTGTCGGCTCAAAGAGCAGCCACGAGTCGACTATATACCCGTATAAGGCATCAAAATCAATTTTGGGACAACTCTAAAAAAAAGAGGAAAGGGGAGCTTACCGGATTCGAACCGGTGGCCAATCAATTGCGAGGCAGGCGTTCTATCCACTAGACCACAGTGGCTTGTGGGAGTCACGGCAGGCGATCCCATGTTCCCTATGGACCCTAATCGATATTTGGCCTTCGGCCGGCAGCCTATTTTTGCAATTGCAGGTGCAATCGAGTTTTGACAGAGTTGAAACTTTGCAGGCAGTTTCTACAGGCAGTGCTGCACACCCTAATCAAGGTTTCGTCTCGAACAATTCGTTTCCCTGGGAGTACATGGCCTTACATGGCCTTTTTCGTATTTCCCCGTTGACTTGCAATGTTAAACTTCATGTTGCTGTTGCAGGTGCAATCGAGTTTTGACAGACTTGAAACTTGGCATCAGATCAGATCTCGGTGTCGACTCGGGATCCTGAAAGTTTCGTCGCAAACAAATGGTTTCCCTGACCAGGGCTCAACTTTTACTGATCTCCAACACTCTTAAGAAAACCCCTCCCGATCGAACAGCTCAGGTTTGTTTCCCAAAGGAAACACAATTCTAAAGAATAGTGTTATCCTTGTGACTGTGATGTCCAAGACTGACACTGCCGCAGTCAAATTCATCAATGAGCGCATGACTAGCTGACGTCGCACCTCCCTCCCGGGGATATTTTGTTGAAGCCGGTTGACATATTGCAGGCCTGTAAACCGCTAAAATGTTTTGGCAGAGACTGCGACACGGGAACGAGATACGGTAAAAAGATATGGAAACGAAATACGGCAATAAGATACGGAAACTGGGTACGAGAAAGGGATGCTGGAACGAGATACGGGAACAGGATACGGGAATGAGATACAGTAACTAGATATGGTAAGAAGATATCGGAACGGTGTACGAGATACGGGAATGAGATACGGGAGCGGGATATGGGATACGGGAACGGGATACGGGAACTGGATACAGGAACGGGATACGGGCATATCATACGGGAACGGGATACGGGAACGGGATACGGGAACGGGATACGGGAACGGGATACGGGATACGGGAACGGGATACGGGAACGGGATACGGGAACGGGATACGGGAACGGGATACGGGAACGAGATACGGGAACGGGATACGGGAGCGGGAGCGGGATACGGGAACGGGATACGGGAACGGGATACGGGAACGGGATACGGGAACGGGATACGGGAACGGGATACGGGAACGGGATACGGGAATGGGATACGGGATACATGAACGGGATACAGGAACGGGATACGGGAACGGCATACGGGAACGGGATCGGGAACGGCATACGGGAACGAGATACGGGAACGGGATACGGGAATGGGATACGGGAATGGGATACGGGAACGGGATACGGGAACGGGATACGGGAACGTGATACGGGAACGGGATACGGGAACGGGATACCGGAACGGGATACCGGAACGGGATACGGGAACGTGATACGGTAACGGGATACGGTAACGGGATACGGTAACGGGATATGGTAACGGGATACGGTAATGGTATACGGTAACGGGATACGGTAACGGGATACGGTAACGGGATACGGTAACGGGATACGGTAACGGGATACGGTAACGGGATACGGTAACGGGATACGGTAACCGGATACGGTAACGGGATATGGGCACGGGATACGGGAAAAGGATACGGGAACGGAATACGGGAACGGGATACAGGAACGGGATACAGGAACGGGATACGGGAATGGGATACGGGAACAGGATACCGGAGCAGGATACCGGAACAGGATACCGGAACAGGATACCGGAACAGGATACCGGAACAGGATACCGGATCACGATACCGGAACTGGATATGGAAGCGGGATACGGGATACGGGAACGAGATATGGGAACGAGATACAGGTACGGGATACAGGTACGGGATACAGGTACGGAATACAGGTACGGGATACAGGTACGGGATACAGGTACGGGATACAGGCACGGGATACAGGCACGGGATACAAGTACAGGATACAGGTACGGGATACAGGCACGGGATACGGGGACGGGATACGGGAAGGGGATACGGGAACTGGATACGAAAACGGGATACTAGAACATGATACGGGATACGGGGACGGGATACGGGATACAGGATACGGGAACTGGATACGGAAACGGGATACGGAATACAGAATACGGAATACGGTATACGGAAAACGATATACGGAATACGGAATACGGAATACGGAATACGGGATACGGGAAACGGCTAGCATATATAAATTAGCTGGCTATATAGATTGCGCATCGCGCAATACAGTCCCTCTAGTCTCTATCTCTATCTCTATATTATAAATCCTAAAAGATGACCCGCCGCCGCCGCCGCCGCCGCCGCCGGAGTGACGCCCTAAATCGGTTCCTGTGCAGTCGTCTGATGAGTTATGAACGCGATTTTTTCAGGACTTTTGGGTCCCGTGATTCAACAGGTCGTATCAAGTTTTGGTTTCCATCCAACCGACGGTACGGCGTTGGCACGTGTGCGCGTGCACCATTCGTTTAACATGGGAAATGCGACATTGTGAAATCGCGAAAAACGGCCAAGTTTCGCGCGGTTCCCCTGCCGCTTACTCGGCAACCGAGCGTCGCAGCGATATGCGAGCAACACTATGTGATAGATAATCGATTGGCCTGGCGTATAAGATATCGTCCAGAGCGATGCGCTTGCCACGTGCAAAGTTGTGACCACTTTCATTATAAAATTAGCATATTCAGGATTTAAATTGGTGCTCGGAAACCGTTCGACGTAAAAGGCTGATCCGGGCACCATTTTGCAGGCGCAGCGACCGTCTTCAAATTAGATGTGTTACTCAAAGCTGTGTGACTAATATTCTGGAGCTGAAGTTGAAATGCAATATTTTTGGACAATTTAATCCTTCACACCGCCGTAACACCCAAAACGACTACAAACTTGACCGGCAAATTTACACTGACGGATAGCACCGTTCTTGCTGACCTATATCCACCCAAAAAATTATGTAAATCGCTCATAGGTAACTTATGCTGAAGTCAAACGTAAACGATTACCGACGCTAACGTTGCGAAATAATTGCGTCGAATAAAATATCATCGTTTAAGTTTGCCCAAGACTGACACTGCCGCAGTCAAATTCATCAATGAGCGCATGACTAGCAGACGTCGCACCTCCCTCCCGGGGAGATTTTGCTGAAGCCGGTTGACATATTTCAGGCATGTAAACCGCTAAAATCTTTTAGCAGACTGCGACACGGGAACGAGATACGGTAAGAAGATATGGAAACGAAATACGGCAACAAGATTCGGAAACTGGGTGCGAGAAAGGGATGCTGGAACGAGATGCGGGAACAGGATACGGGAATGAGGTACGGTAACTAGATATGGTAAGGAGATATCGGAACGGTGTACGAGATACGGGAATGAGATACGGGAGCGGGATTCGGGAGCGGGATACGGGAATTGGATACGGGAATGGGATACGGGAATGGATACGGCAATGGGATACGGGAATGGGATACGGGAATGGGATACGGGAATGGGATACGGGAATGGGATACGGGAATGGGATACGGGAATGGGATACGGGAATGGGATACGGGAATGGGATACGGGAATGGGATACGGGAATGGGATACGGGAATGGGATACGGGAATGGGATACGGGAATGGGATACGGGAATGGGATACGGGAATGGGATACGGGAATGGGATACGGGAATGGGATACGGGAATGGGATACGGGAATGGGATACGGGAATGGGATACGGGAATGGGATACGGGAATGGGATACGGGAATGGGATACGGGAATGGGATACGGGAATGGGATACGGGAATGGGATACAGGAATGGGATACGGGAACGGGATACGTGAACGGGATACGGGAACATGATATGGGATACGGGAACGGGATACGCGAACGGGATACGGGAACAGAATACGGGAACGGAATACGGGAACGGAATACGGGAACGGAATACGGGAACGGAATACGGGAACGGAATACGGGAACGGAATACGGGAACGGAAAACGGGAAGGGAATACGGGAACGGGATACGAGAACATGATACGGGAACGGGATACGGGAACGGGATACGGGAACGGGATACGGGAACCGGATACGGGAACGGGATACGGGAACGGGATAGGGCAACGGGATACATACGGAAACGAGCTACGGGAACGGGATACGGGAATGGGATACGTGCACGGGATACGGGAACAGGATACAGGATACGGGAATGGGATACGGAACGGTATACGGGAACGCGATACGGGAACAGGATACGGGAACAGGATACGGGGACAGGAAACGGGAACAGGATAGGAAACGGGATACGGGAACGGGATACGGGAACGGGATACGGGAACGGGATACGGGAACGGGATACGGGAACGGGATACGGGAACGGGATACGGGAACGGGATACGGGATACGGGAACGGGATACGGGATACGGGAACGGGATACGGGAACGGGATACAGTTACATGATACGGGAATGGGGTACGTGAACGGGATGCGGGATGCGGGATACGGGAACGGGATACGGGAACGGGATACGGGAACGGGATACGGGAACGGGATACGGGAACGGGATACGGGAACGGGATACGGGAACGGGATACGGGAACGGGATACGGGAACGGCATACGGGATACGGGAACAGCATACGTGAACGGGATACGGGAACGGGATACGGGATCGGGATACGGGAACGGGATACGGGAACGGGATACGGGAACGGGATACGGGAACAGGATACGGGAACGGGATACGGGATACGGGAACGGGATACGGGAACGGGATACGGGAACGGGATACGGGAACGGGATACGGGAACGGGATACGAGAAGGGGATACGGGAACGGGATACGGGATACGGAAACGGCATACGGGAATGGGATACAGAATACGGGATACGGGAACGGGATACAGGGACGTGATACGGGAACGTGATACGGGAACGTGATACGGGAACGGGATACGCGAACGCGATACGGGAACGGGATACGGGAACGGGATACGGGAACGGGATACGAGAACGGGATACAGGAACGGGATACGGCAACGGGATACGGGAACGGGATACGGGAACGGGATACGGGAACGGGATAAGGGAACGGGATACGGGATACGGGAACGGGATACGGGAATGGGATACGGGAACCGGATACGGGAACAAAATACGGGAACGGGATACGGGAACAGGATACGGGAACGGGATACGGGAACGGGATACGGGAACGGGATACGGGAACGGGATACGGGAACGGGATACGGGAACGGGATACGGGAACGGGATACGGGAACGGGATACGGGAACGGGATATGGAAACGGGATACAGATACATGATACGGGTATGGGATACGGGAACGGGAGACGGGAACGGGATACGGGATACGGGAACGGGATACGGGAACGGGATACGAGAACGGGATACGGGAACGGGATACGGGAACGGGATACGGGAACGGGATACGGGAACGGGATACGGGAACGGGATACGGGAACGATATACGGGATACGGGAACGGGATACGGGATACGGAATACGGAATACGAGATACAGACTACGGACTACGGAATACCGAATATGGAATACGGAATACGGAATAAGGAATACGGAATACTGAATACGGAATACAAGATACGGGAAACGGCTAGCATATATAAATTAGCTGGCTATATAAATTGCGCATCGCGCAATACAGGCCCTCTAGTAAATCCTAAAAGATGACCCGCCGCCGCCGCCGCCGCCGCCGCCGCCGGAGTGACGCCCTAAATTGGTTCCTGTGCAGTCGTCTGATGAGTTATGAGGGTGATTTTTTCAGCACTTTTGGGTCCCGTGATTCAACAGGTCGTATCAAGTTTTAGTGTCGGTCCGACCGACGGTGCGGCGTCGGCACGTGCGCGCGTGCGCCATTCGTTTAACATGGGAAACGCGACATAGTGAAATCGCGAAAAACGGGCAAGTTCATCACGGTTCCTCGGCCACTTGCTTGGCAACCGAGCGTCGCAGCGATATGCGAGCAACACTATGTGATAGATAATCGATTGACCTTGCGTATAGGATGTCGTCCAGAGCGATGCGCGTGCCACGTGCAAAGTTGTGATCACTTTAATGATAAAATTGGCCAATTCAGGATTTAAATTGGTGCTCGGAAACTATTCGCTGTAGAACGCTGATCCGGGCACCATTTTGCAGGCGCAGCGACCGTCTTCAAATTGTATGTGTTACTCAAAGCTGTGTGACTAATATTTTGGAGTTGAAGTTGAAATGCAATATTTTTGGACAATTTAATCCTTCACACCGCCGTAACACCCAAAACGAGGACAAACTTGACCGGCAAATTTACACAGACGGATAGCACCGTTCTTGCTGACCTATATCCACCCAAAATATTATGTAAATCGCTCATAGGTAACTTATGCTGAAGTCAAGCGTAAACGATTACCGACGCTAACGTTGCGAAATAATTTCGTCGAATAAAATATCTCGTTTAAGTTTGCCCAAGACTGACACTGCCGCAGTCAAATTCATCAATGAGCGCATGACTAGCAGACGTCGCACCTCCCTCCCGGGGAAATTTTGTTGAAGCCGGTTGAATATTTCAGGCATGTAAGCCGCTAAAATGTTTTAGCAGAGACTGCGACACGGGAAAGAGATACGGTAAGAAGATATGGGAACGAAATACGGCAACAAGATACGGAAACTGGGTACGAGAAAGGGATGCTGGAACGAGATACGGGAACAGGATACAGGAATGAGATACGGGAACTAGATATGGTAAGGAGATATCGGAACGGTGTACAAGAAACGGGAATGAGATACGGGAGTGGGATACGGGAGCGGCATAAGTGAACGGGATACGGGAACGGGATACGGGAACGGGATACGTGAACGGGATACGTGAACGGGATACGTGAACGGGATACGGAAACGGGATACGGAAACGGGATACGGGAGCGATATACGGGAGCGGGATATGGGATCGGGATACGGGAGCGGGATAAGAGAACGGGATACGGGATCGGGATACGTTAACAGGATACGGGAATGGGATACGGGAACGGGATACGGGATTTTAACACTAACCCTAAGCGAGTGTGGTCGTTTTACAAATGTCTGGCTAAGAAATCATCGGTATCTCCCGTTCTTATCTCGTCTGACGGTGACCGGGTGACCTGTGATGAGGCTAGGGCCACGCTGTTAAATGACTCGTTTGCAGCCAAGTTTACCGATCCTGCCGTTACCCGGCTGCCACCCGCGCCGGCGTACTCGCTTGACAATCTCGCTCATTTTTATGTCACCGACTCCGCTGTTCTCGCCGCGCTGAAGGCTGTGTCCCCCTACAAAGCATGTGGCCCAGACAATGTTAGCGCTCGCATTGTTGCTGAGTGTGCCGAGGAGCTGGCCGTGCCTATGGGTATACTGTGTCGGGCCTCAGTCGCGTCGGGTGTCTTTCCAAAACGGTGGAAAAGTGCCAATATCGTTCCAATCTTTAAAAAGGGTGACAAGAAGCTTCCATCCAATTATAGGTCGGTGTCATTGCTCCCATTGTTTGGCAAGGTACTGGAGCGTGTAGTGTATGATCAGTTGTTCAGACATGTGTCCCCCGCCATAACTGCGGAGCAGCACGGCTTTATGCCTCGACGCTCATGTATGACGAACCTCGCCGTTTACTTACGTTCAGCATGGGAGGCCATATCGGCCGGATGTCAGACAGATGCCATATATACAGACTATTCGGCCGCTTTTCAAAGCGTTAATCATACGCTACTCATTCACAAGCTCAAACAGTCGTTTCACGTGCGCGACTTTGCATTAAAATGGATTGTCTCGTATCTGTCCGATAGACGCCAAAGAGTTATAGTGAACGGCAAAACCTCGCCGAACTGGCAACCGGTGGTATCTGGGGTGCCTGAAGGATCCCTCCTAGCCCCGCTTCTCTTTTCACTTTTCATTAATGATCTTCCGGCCTCCATCAGTTCAAGCTGCCTTATGTACGCTGACGACGTAAAAATTTTCCGTAGGATTACATCCCCTTCCGACTGTCAGGAACTGCAGCGCGACGTCGACCGCCTCACGGCTTGGTCCGCCTGCTGGGGTCTCACGCTTAACCCGTCAAAGTGCCAGTCGTTCACTGTGACCCTGAGACGCGCACCTGTCCAGATCGCATATAGCATAGGAGGTACTGTTTTAGAGCATGTCGACCGGATCCGTGACCTTGGCATTATTATTGACAGCAAACTGACGTTTGCCCGGCATGTTGACCACGCAGTGAAACGGGCTAACCGAGCCCTCGGTCTTCTCATGCGATCTTTCCAGACCGGTATTAGACCAGGGAAGTTCCGCAGATCAGCTTTGTTAACCGCGTACTTCGCCAACGTACGGTCTATCCTGGAGTACGGTAGTGTGATCTGGACGGGGGCGGCCAAAACCCACACGGCGCGAGTAGACCGAGTTCAGCACAAATTCCTCATGTGGCTACTCAGTCACACTTCATCCGGACACGCACCCTCCCTCTCGTACGAAAATTTGCTGCATCATTTCACGCTTCCCTCTCTCAATTCCCGTCGAACGCAGCACGACATTCTCTTTATCCGAAACATTTTCCGGCAAAAAATCGACTGCGCGGATCTACTTTCCAGTTTTGCTTTACACGCCCCTACTCGGTCTACTCGCGCCAACAAACTGTTCGGTGAACCTCGCGCGCGTGTGATCACTGTGCAGTCGGGAATGTTTTGTCGTTTGCCGCGTGTGGCGAACGCCTTTTTAAATTGCACAAACCATGCTGACGTTTTTAATGACACGTTCTGTGCTTTTAAACGCATCGTCATCAAGTATGTAAGCCAACTGTGATATTGTGACCAAGTGACTAACTTATTTTTATATGTATATCTGACCAAGCAACTAACTTATGTTTATATTGTATTTGACTTCACCTGTAAGTGGAGGCATTCTCTGTTGGTGATAGAACGAATAAATAAATAAATAAATAAATAGATACGGGAACGGGATACGAGATACGGGAACGGGATATGGGAACTGGATATGGGAAAAGGATACGGGAACGGGATACGGGATACGGGAAAGGGATACGGGAACGGGATACGGGAACGGTATACGGGAACGGGATACGGGAACGGGATACGGGAACGGGATACGGGAACGGGATACGGGAACGGGATACGGGAACAGGATACGGGAACGGGATACGGGAAGGGGATACGGGAACGGGATACGGGAACAGGATACGGGAACGGGATACGGGAACGGGATACGGGAACGGGAACGGGATACGGGAACGGGATACGGGAACGGGAACGGGATACCGGATACGGGAATGGGATACGGGAAAGGGAGACGGGATAGGGAACGGGATACAGGAACGGGATACGGGAACGGGATACGGGAACGGCATACGGGAACAGGATACGGGAACGGGATACGAGAACGTGATACGAGAATGGGATACGGGAACGGGATAGGGTAACGTGATACGGAAATGGGATACGGGATACGGGAACGGGAAGGGGAACTGGAGCGGGAGCGCCATACGGGATACGGGATACGGGAACTGGATACGGGAACGGGATACGGGAACGGGATACGGGAACGGGATACGGGAACGGGATACGGGAACGGGATACGGGAACGGGATACGGGAAAGGGATACAGGAACGGGATACGGGATACGGGATACGGGATACGGGATACGGGATACGGGATACGGGATACGGGATACGGGATACGGATACGGGAACGATATACGGGATACGGGAACGGGATACGGGAACGGGATACGGGAACGGGATACGTGAACGGGATACGGGAACGGGATACGGGAACGGGATACGGGAACGGGATTCGGGAACGGGATTCGGGAACGGTATACGGGAACTGGATACGGGAGCTGATTAAGGTATACGGGATACGGGAACGGGATACGGGATCATAATATGGGAACGGGATACGGGACACGGAAACGGGAAACGAGATACGGGAACGGGATACGGGATACGGGAACGGGACGGGAACGGGATACGTGAACGTGATACGGGAACGTGATACGGGAACGTGATACGGGAACGTGATACGGGAACGTGATACGGGAACGTGATACGGGAACGGGATGCAGAAAAGAGATACGGAAACGGGATACGGGAACGAGAACGGGAACGGGAACAGCAGAAGGAGCGGGACACGGGATGCGGTATACGGGATACAGGATACGGGAACGGGATACGGGAACGGGATACGGGAACGGGATACGGGAACGAGATACGGGAACAGGATACGGGATACGGGAACGGGATACGTAATACGTAATACGTAATACGTAATACAGA
>JAXIVJ010009415.1:0-51127 GCA_036785665.1 Chirona hameri | reverse complement strand
CGTCCGCCAACGCAAACATCGGACTGTTGCATGACAATAACCCAGAGTTTGTACAGTATCACAGTATCACAGTACAGTATCGAGCAGCCGAGCAAAGTAACACAAGGCCAATTTTTTACTGCTTGCAAATCTACCAAATGTAAAGGGCTTATCTAACAAATTAAATTAATATATGAAAATTCATGAAGGCCTCACTTTGCTTTGTATTGTATTGTATTACTGTCGTAGAGCAATCCACACATTACGTGGCGATTACAGCTCAGAGTCAGGTAAAATCATGCAGGTACAAATCAAGCGAACACTCATGTCATTCACACTCATACACGACGCAATCGCCCGCAGTCACACGCAGTATCTCCGCAGTCAACATCGGTGTGTAGCGTCACTATTCAGTAGCGCGGCTCTGACAGCGCGGGCGAAGCCGGCAGGTGGCAGCTGCACCAGGTCGGCTGGCAGGTCGTTTAGCAGCGCCGGGGTCGGTAACCGAAACGCCGCTTACCGGTTTCGAGTCTCTGTCGCGGTAAATGGTACAGATGGTCTTGTCGCGTGCTGCTTTAGCGTGCTGTTATCCGTTGAATTGCAAATAACATGGCTGCAAACTTCAAAGTCAGGTGTATGACTCTGCTTGTAATTGCAAAGTTGCTTAGGCGCCGATTATTTAAATAGAATAACACATAATGCGAGACATTTTATGATATTTTTGCATGTCTCAGGATATGTGATGTATCATGACTAGCTATATTTTAGTATACCTTATTTGTCTCGAGACTGGACTTTCGGCGTACCGAAATAATCCACTTGAACGAACGAATTTCTTCGCGCCTTTGAAATCCAACCACTATGATGGTCGAGATTTGGTCGAGAGTTGGTCGAGAGTACTGTGCCTGCAGCAATAGCAATAACCGCTCGGAATGGCACGAATCGGCACCGAACTGACATGATCAGTCAATTCGTTGTCAGTATCTACCTTTCCAGGCGAACCAACGCCCAGTCCCCGCCTGCCCGGCCGATTGGTCATATCTACCGGGACGCCGCCCCGTGGACCGGCCGGACCGGCCGCCCTTGAGCCCATTACAATTTCACGCGTGGCAATACCATGGTCCGGTGCCTCGGGCTGCCGGCCGAGTTTATTGCCGTTACCGGGTGCAGCTTTGAAGACGCTTTGTGCCGGAGGCTGGCGGGGACCTGCCGGAGCTGGTCGGGGCCTGCCTGTGGGCGCTGTGTCGGCTAGTGCCCCGGGCTGGAGCTGGGACTGGCCGCGGGCAGATTGCCATTGTCAGCGTCAGAGGCTCCTGTCAGCACCCCCCTCCCCCTGGCCCGCCGGTCACGCCACGTGGCTAGCTCGCACCAGCGGCTCCATGCGCGCTGAAGGGAGCCTCAGGCAGCCTCCCGACAGATCAGCTCTGGTGTGTGAACTTTAACCCGCGCGGCGCTGGGGTCTCCAGCCGAACGCGCGGCGCGGGGGGTAAATTTTACCCCCCCCCCCCCCCTCGTATTTTCCGAACCAATGACCGCAGCGAGACGCGCAAGGCGGCGATCGAAAGCTCTCAGTGAGAAGAATCTAACGCATACCGAAATTCTTAAAATAAGGTCATATGTCAGGTCAGATCAGGTCAAAGGTCAACATTGAGTTATTCGAGTTTTTGGGTCATACTTTCCATCCAAAGCCTTGATTGCGACTATTATCGCACAAGGTGCTCTCAAGACTCAAAGGTATAATGCATCTCTCGTATAAGCGAAAGTGAAATTGTAAGCAAAGGTCAAGGTCTTGTCACAAAAAAGTCACAGGTTTACGAAGGCCATGCGACACATGTTGTACGGGTTATTTTACACATATAATTCGATAGTAGCAGCCATTTTCGCAACCTGACCCCATAAATGACCCTCACGTCACGTCAAGGAACACAATAAGGACAAAATTTTGAAATTGATTAATCTAAATTAAAAAGCCATGTTTCTAGACCAGCTTTGTCTCAGAAATACAGCGGTGGTATTTAATTGTGTGTATCTGGTCACTAAAAGCCAACAAACTTAATTTCAAAATGACGTCATGAGTTACTTATACTTACGGAGCCATAAGTCAGTCAAAAATAAAGATATTGCTTTGAAATTTGGTTTGGGTATCGTCCATACTTGGTTCTCCTATATCTTCCGTTTTTTTTATATCCGAGATATCCATTATCCATTATCCGATATCCGAGCAAATCCGATATATCCATTTGGAAGAAAATGTTATTTCCTTTGCTCCCCCCCCCCCCCCCCCCCCGCAGCGCCGCGCGGGTTAAAGCAGCCGGACTGCGATCTGACGGCTCGTGAACCTCGTATCCGACTTGACCTGCAAACGGGGCGGCTGTCAGGGACCAGGGTCTTGCGAGCACCGGGCGCAACATGTGTGTGGGATGCCGTGCCTTACGGCAGAGAGCCCACGGCCCCGGCCTGAAGCTCAGGTCGTCCAGTCCAGCTGCGGCCAGTGTCGGAGTTTGTATCTATCCTAGCTCCGGGTTATCAGGCGCACTGGGTGCGCAAAGTCAGCTATATGGTCAGCGAGTCTGGCAATGCCGGACATCTATTGTTGGCGAGAGATCGAAGAGTCGTCGAAATGGGCCGAGGTGTGTGTTCGGTTCGGAGTGCCCTCGTGCAGAGCTCATGGGAGGCGCCGGTAAGCGTTGGTCTGACTCCCAAAACACCCTGCCATCGCCGGGCGACGGTGGAGATGCCGGAAAGACGACGGGCGTTCATATTTGGACGTGCCCTGATGTGCGCTCCCTTATATATGGTATGAAAAGAGCGACCCCGGACCCACTGCCATGAGCGTCTGGCGAAGTTCGAGCGCGACCCGACGTGCAGTGACATATGAAAGATGCATCCTGTCCACCCAGTTCAGTGAGGACGCCACGGAACTCGGTTTCAATCATGACATATCTGACTTGGAACTCGCTGCATGGTGGTGCGAAATCCGAGAGAAAGTGGGTGATAAGTTTTCTGAAGTACGCCATGCGGGTCTATAGTGGTCTGTGACCAGAATAATCCATTCGGGATTGCAATAGAGATATTTGAAGGCGTGGGATTGCATGCATTCATTGGAACATGTTCTTTGAAGAGGCTTCATTGTCATGCCATCGTGCATGCTGTGAAATGGTGGCATTGGGATTCGACTACACGCGACGTGTGTCCTCGTTTCGTTCATGATCAACTCCGGAAAATGATCGTGGAATTGCCTAGCTCCTTTGCCCTTCCCTGCTCCTTTAGGCCCGCCCCACACGGGGACGTTTTTCATGCGTTGCGTTCCGTCACGTCACGTCACGTCACGTCACGTCACGTCACGTCTTGATGCGTCTCAATGCGTCGCGATACGTCAATGCGTCAAAACGCAAGCAAACTCACGTCGACGCGCGGTAAATCACCATGACAACGAAGTGAACAAAAATATTGGTACACATTGTCATAGTTCGGCAGCTTCATAGTACTACATAGTACATAGACAGTTCTTCAAAGTAACGTATTAGCTTAGCAGAATGTCTCCGTCCAAAGCAGCATTGTATGCACGGCTGAAGGTGCTTCTTCTACTTAAAAAACAGCAGCGGAAGCGCAAATGTTGGGTTCGCCCGGTCAACCAGCGCCGGCTACGGAGAGCGAGTTTTTTCGGCTCGTCCAAGAAATGAAATATAAGGACCAAGAGGGGTTTTGTACGTACATGCGTATGGACCCGGCTACATTTGACGAGCTGGTAGAAGCTCTGCGGCCGCAGTTGTACAGTGTACACATTACAGTGGCTATTTGTAGAAATCCTTGCGCAGAAGATGAATTGTCCAGTTTGTCTGCATCAATGTTACACATTGACATGATTTGCTATTCAAACTATCAATTTCAGGTTGTTGCACTAACGAAATCATGCACACTTTGCTTACCGGTTGCTGGTTAGTTGTAAAGAAGTTAAAGAAGTTGAGTTGACAAGATTCAAATCTTCCGATTACACAAGCTTGCACTCATCGAATGCTATAAATAGCACTCACTCCACCACCATATAGTACCATATATAGGGCACTCACCATATATAGGGCACTCACCATATATAGGGCACTCACCATATATAGGGCACTCACCGAGCGATTGAAGCCAAGCAAAGGTAAACAAAAGCATGGCCGACGCAACAGCTGATTGCCCGAAATCCATTGTTGGACGCGCGTCGAAGTGCGAAAAGTAGGATGGGTTTCTTCTTTTCTCATCGGAACGCAAGCTGACGTGCGTGCGACCTCACATTTAATCAAAGTAGCTACAATATGCAGTGCTGTGAGGTGAAATTAGGCTTTCTCTGCCTCTAAAACAAAACAAAAATATCTGTACAACCCAATATTCCGCGAATAATAGCTTTGTCAGGCTGCAAACAAGCTGATTTCTTGCCATCTGGATCGTGACGCACCGCCAACGCGTCGAGACGCATCGAGACGCGCGTTCACGCGCGTCTGACACGTTCTGACGCACGTCAGCCGTACGTCAGACGCATCTTGACGGATTGGAACGCAACGCAACGCACGAAAAACGCACCCGTGTGGGGCGGGCCTTATCACTGAGTTCGGCCGATATTGCCTCTCGATGAAGCTCTTCTCGCGTCCTTCCGTGAATCATGACGTCACTGTCGGACACTGACGTCAAACGGACGTCACTGGTCCATCGGAGCTGCAGGATAATGAACGATAGGCATGGTTTATCGTCATAGTTGTACCAGTAACGAGGCATCAGTTACCGTCATTCAGGCTAACTTTAGACAAATGGAAAATCGTAATTACCGAGCGGGCGCGAAGCGCCCTTGAGGTTTTTCGTCATCTTACTAGACAAATTTACATTTGACCCGGCCCGAACCGGCCGCAAATTCTCGAAGTATAGCGACCATTCGCACCAATTAAAGGAAATAGTTCACCTTGGATTTTTTTTTACAAAACACGATTTGATTATATTAATACAATTTCTTTTTATATTGTCAAAAATGGCCTTATATCGCGCCGATTCAGGACAGAAGGCCGTAAATTTGTATTGTTTATCAAAACTATATGCATACTCTCTGA
Organism: Chirona hameri; assembly: GCA_036785665.1. Taxonomy (NCBI): domain Eukaryota; kingdom Metazoa; phylum Arthropoda; class Thecostraca; order Balanomorpha; family Balanidae; genus Chirona; species Chirona hameri. The sequence goes on along the minus strand of JAXIVJ010009415.1, from coordinate 46,064 downwards.
GTCAGAGTCCTGACGTCACGCGAATGTAAAAAATGGCTCAGCCAATCAGATTCGAAAGTAGTCGCGTAAGGATAGACTCGCATTGGAGATGTGCCAACCGGCAGCCGGCGGTTCGCTTGCTAGCACTAGCTGCAAGCTGATTGGCTGATGGTATAGCCTCTGCCCGGGCTAAAATCAGTACAACATTCTTTCGCCAGCACCGCATTCCTTCGCCAAAAAAAAAATATATATATATTCGGCTGGAGTCTTTTCAGTCAAGAAAACTTGCAGATAGAGGTTTCCCAACACGGGCTACAAAATTGCTATCTCAGTGTAAAACTAATGTTGAAGGTGAACTATTTCCTTTAAAGGGACACTCCCACCTTCCGAAAAGTTGTCAAATGTACGCCGCTTGTGGTGCAAAATATGAAATTGCTGCAGAACACGATTATGACATTTGTTTCTCGCAAACAGTGCTCAATTTAATAAAAAGTTAAGTTTTAATATTTGGGTTGATGACGTCATATTGAGCTCTAGAGAGCTATACAGAAATCCTTTACGCTGCCAAAGTATGGCACAATTATTTCGAGACAGTTCTGGCGCTTTGAATACAAAACAAACCAATTACCAAACCATTTGAAACACGCAAATATCTCCAAGTCTAACCTTAAAACAAGTCGACTATCATCACCATTTGGTAAAGAGAGGTGACGTCATCGACTTTAGACCCCTATTAAAATACACGTGGGGTTTATTTGTTACAATTGTCAAAACCAAGCTCGAATTTCTTTTTGATTATACCTATGTGGTTGTTTTAACTGCTACCCTACTTAATTTCATTGCAAATCCAACAACATGGCTATCTCAACTCAAAACTAATGTTAGGGTGGGAATGTCCCTTTAATTTGATTGGTCGAATTCACTTGGATGTGACGTCACAGTGACGTCACAGTCTTCCTACATACCCTGTCATGCACGATATCGTGTGTGCTGTGCATGGTGGGGTGTTTAAGTGTAGTGCGGGAAAAAATACATGTCTTTCAAAATTGCTATTAACTTCTATTGGCGCGCCTCGACAGGTAATAACAAACCGAGGTTGAAATATAAACGCGTTTTCTGCTTTCTAAACACAGTTGTCGCACGTGTCAACTGAACTGACTTGCTCCGTGCTCGTTTCGTGGAATCTCTGGGTGGAAAATTGCATATGTTCCGAATGAAAACCGGAAAATCCCCATACCATGGTGTATTGCCGATCACGTATACCTCCACTGAGACAACCTGCAACTCTATATTTAAAATCCAAAGGTCTTACCTTCTAATGATACGTATGCGATCGAAATAAATACGTATTATCGAAATGTTCAGGGAACAATTGTCTAACACTTGCTATTTTGGTCGCCCGCCTGTTTTCAAGTATAAACAAAGCTGGGGCATAACACAAAGTTGGTGGGGCAGTGGCCACACCATGTGAATAGGAAACTCCACCCGTGAGTATAAATATAATACAGACGCCGAATACAGGTGCCTACTGTTGCTTACCGATCTGACAACATGTAAGCAGAGATCAAATGCACTTCTGCCTGACGACCGCGCCGTAACGAGAATAAACTATATGTTTCAAATGGTGCGCACCGAGGCCATGCGCATTGCGCATCACACAGCGATCGCTTAGATTATTGTCGCGGCCCAGCATCCCATTCATGGAGGTGCCAACCTCCCCCGGTGGTATAATGGACTCGCCCAGCAGTTATGACGTCACCTTTAATTCCGAGTGCGAATACTCATTAGACTTCGGGAATTTGCGACCCGGCCCGACCCGGCCATACATACGCTTTTCGGAAGCTAATAACTTTGCAACCACTGCTCCGATTGATATTGGGTCTTCACCTTTGGATAGGTCCATCAAATCAATTTTGTTTTTGGTATGGTGCGTTCTGATAGAGGTGGTACCACAATGCGTGGCAGTTGGCAAACGCGAACGTCGAAATGAACAAAATACCTTGCTAAAATGATTATTGATACAAAATGGCTGTATTACTCTAAGCATTGATTTATACGCTGAAGCATGCAGAGCCCAGGACGCACTCCCTTTTGGCAGATTTGGAAAGGAGATCATGAACAATTTAATACAACTTAATTTTTATGTTGGCATGCCTTGCGGCCTGGAATTTTTTTTTCTGGAAGACTAAAATCACTGTGTTACTACCACGTGTGCTCCCTTACCGTGTCATATTTCAAACCTGTTTTAGCTTTACCAGAGCGCGCTCGCTCGGTCATCGCCCAAAAAGGCGTTTTACTGGTTTAAGTTAATCACGCTGCTGTGAAATGGTGGCATGCTCTGTTTCAAAACGAATAATATGAACCTCACTTCTGTAATTTACAAGTTCTTAGGGTCAGGTTTTGGCTGGACACAAATTATTTTGAAAATTATATATATATTTTTTAAAGTTACCCTTAAAATTTATTGAAAAATTACGCTAATTTGATGGTAAGGATTTCATGGCCAACATTCATGGTTTGCCCTATGAAATGAAGAACTTGGGTGCAGCCCATAGAGCGTCCGCTGTTAATGAGTACTCAGTTGTACACTATTGATTTGTTCCCCTTGACTGTGGCTGTGGCTTAAAGTGGTGATGGGTGGCTAAAGTTGGCATCTGGGTAACTTTAGCCAGGAGCGTCGCCACAAAATTTGGAGTGGAGGGCCAGTCAGGTGGTTGGCCCCCGCTCCCATAGGGCTGTCAAAATCCTGCCGATCTGGGGGCCGAAGCGATCGGGGGGGGGGGGGCTCCGACGGCTCCCATGGGAGTGACGCCCCCGAGGGAGGGGGGGGGGGACGGGGGTGCGTCGCCATGACGATCGGTTGATTGTAGGTATCGGGTTTGGGATTCGATGTCTTAAATGCTGCCCCTTAGGTCGGAGATACGTTTTCTAATCCTTATTGTTGGAGTGTGTATTTGTATAGTTCAAAGCCACTGCGTAGTAAAACACCACATTGTCGCATCGTACCAGCTAAAATGTACAGCTTTAGCACGAAACTCAGGAAATTCACAATGGCAGGATCGCGGGCCGCATACGCTTATCGATAACGCTGCCGATACTAATTTGAGTCGTATCAATATCATGCCGATACCTACTAGGACTTGCCGTTACCGATACCAATACCGTCACCAAGTTTTTATATACAAAAATGCATCTTTAATTCTGACATTTTGTCATCAGAGCGTACTGAATGTACTGATACATTAGATTTGCATGTTTTGTGTGTGCTCGCATTTATTGGAAGGTTTTCCTAGTTGAAGTCGATGGGAACAGAAGTACCATTTATCATTGCCTGAAAATTGCCAAGAAACACAATATGTAACGCGGAGTGGCTAAAGTTAGCCGCTTCTGAGTAACTTTAGCCACCTCATAAATTAAAAAAAAAATCACCTTAAATGAACAGAATCTCAACACTGCAACCGCCAACCACCAAGCAACAGCACCAGTCTGTCCACCAATTTTGCATCCGACATATCTTTATTTGTGGCCTTAACAAAAACAGGGTACACCAAAATGTCCTAAAAGTATGCTAAAGTTACCCCGAATGACGTTAGTAGTTTTCACTCTCCCCTCCCCTCCCGATCTGGTTTGACCCGGTTTCAAGTGTCTGATAAACCGGTCAACGCGCGACTCGCGAGTAGTTCGGAAACAGCGCAAGGGTGCCCGGTCTGTGTGACACGTGGGCATCGCATTTGCGAGCAACGATATTTTTACAACTTTGTAGTTGAGCTTTGTTTACAACTGATGACCGCTTAACAAATGATCGATGTGCGATTTTATTAAGCGTCTGATCGATGTTTGGCTGCTGCCGCGCGGTGTTCCCGACTTGTTGCCAGTGTTGGTATAGTTCTATAGGGATTGGTCAGCGTGTAACGGCTGTCCTTGCGTGTCGCTGCAGGTGTTCCGGTCCCTGCGAATACCAGTGTTGGTATGGTTCTATAGGGATTGGTCAGCGTGTAACGGCTGTCCTTGCGTGTCGCTGCAGGTGTTCCGGTCCCTGCGAATACCAGTGTTGGTATGGTTCTATAGGGATTGGCCAGCGTGTAACGGCTGTCCTTGCGTGTCGCTGCAGGTGTTCCGGTCCCTGCGAATACCAGTGTTGGTATGGTTCTATAGGGATTGGCCAGCGTGTAACGGCTGTCCTTGCGTGTCGCTGCAGGTGTTCCGGTCCCTGCGAATACCAGTGTTGGTATGGTTCTATAGGGATTGGCCAGCGTGTAACGGCTGTCCTTGCGTGTCGCTGCAGGTGTTCCGGTCCCTGCGAATACCAGTGTTGGTATGGTTCTATAGGGATTGGCCAGCGTGTGACGGCTGTCCTTGCGTGTCGCTGCAGGTGTTCCGGTCCCTGCGGATACCAATCACCGGCCGGATGCTGTCAGACATCCTGTCGCGCCTGGTGGAGACGGTCGCCGAACAGGGCGAGGACATGCAGGTAACAACAGCAGCAGCAGCAGCAGCAGCAGCAGCAGCAGCAGCAGCAGGCCACAGATGGGTCAGCAGCTGGGGCAGGGGTGTCGGCTACTGTACCACCCAGACGTCCAGGCGCGCAACACAATCACACCACGAGTCCACTGCCCGGCTCCAGGCCCGGAACACAATCACACCACGAGTCCACTGCTCGGCTCCAGGCCCGGAACACAATCACACCACGAGTCCACTGCCCGGAACACAATCACACCACGAGTCCACTGCCCGGAACACAATCACACCACGAGTCCACTGCCCGGCTCCAGGCCCGGAACACAATCACACCACGAGTCCACTGCCCGGAACACAATCACACCACGAGTCCACTGCCCGGAACACAATCACACCACGAGTCCACTGCCCGGAACACAATCACACCACGAGTCCACTGCCCGGCCTACGTCGGGTTCCACTGCTTGCCTCCCCCTTCTGAATGGCCACGTCTGAAGGCCTGACTAGGTGGGATCGCACCGGTTCTGGAAGCGGTGATGCTGATGTGTGCGACTTACCGATCAGGCGGTCGGGTGCCGGCTTTCCGAAGTCAATAGTGTATCCGGCTGCGTCTCAGTAGTGCTGTGTGAGGAGTGTTCTGTGGAGTAGAGAGCATTGCTCCAGAACTGGTCTGCTTAAGTGGCGGTCCGCTGGCGCGGGTGCCGGAAAGAACACGTCACCGATGGTAAATCACCAAAGTCCCAGTGACGCGGTGCTGTGTTGTATGACGTCACTAGCAGGGCAAGTCACTGAGATGACGCTGAGGCTGTGTTGTGATGTATGACGTCACCTGCAGGGTTACGTCACCGAGATGATGCTGACGCTGGAATCGGCCGTGGACTGTATCGACTCAGACTTCCGTCCAATCGATTTCGTGAAGGACCTGTTCAAGTCGACGCCGAACCTGATCAACAAGGAGCCTCGCCGCCCGCACGTGACGGGGTCGGTGGGCCCGGCGTGCGGGACGCAGCTGGCTGGGCACCTGAGGTCGACCAGCTGCTCTACAGGGCAGCAGCCGAGCTCAGCGCGCAAACAGCCCGCCAGCCCCACCAGCGACAGAGGTGGGCCGATAGGGGTTGTGGACAGTGGGCTGTGGACAGTGGGCTGTGGACGGTGGACTGTGGACGGTGGACGGTGGACTGTGGGCTGTGGGATGTAGGCTGTGGGCTGTAGGGCAGACCGGAGCACATTCTGTCAGCGGGGTTTTCTCGTGAACTATCCACCGCAGGTATTTTGTTGTTTCATAACATATGTTCATGTTTGCTTGGAATGGCCCGGTACTACCAAAACAACAACATGCCTGCGACCGGATTGGTCCAAATTTGAAAGTTTTTTTTTTCTCAACAGAAATCCAAGCTTTTTGAAGTGAACAAAATGTTGGTTTGTGGCCATTCAGAGAATGTATAGTGTCTTTGAATACTGTCATGGGGAGTCACGAATGTCCAGAATATCGTGCTGAGCGTTATTCTGCCCAATTCTCCCAAGTTTTCAGTAAAAAACGAAAAAGTGGGACCTACATCGAGTGGGTCAGGTTCTGTCACTGAATCTGTTCATGATTCCTAGTCGTATCGCTTATAAACGACCATACAAATGATTGCCTGTTATTCGAGGACCTCATCTGCAGATAGTTCCGAGGTTCGGTGTTCGAGGACCTCATCTGCAGGCTGCAGACGTCTGAGCCCGTAATTTCCCCCATGAACTTCCCACATTATGTAAAATTCTTGACCTCGGGTCATATCAGGTCAGGTCACCAGACCAGGTCACGTGATGACCCCAACTCCAAAACGTTTGCAGTAGTACCACAGCCACAGTTTTAGGCCGATCGGTTTCAAACTTGCGGGATTTCATAAGGTCATAGATACCAACAATTTGTATATCTCGGATTTCTAATATCGGTGACCTAAGGTCAGGTCAATTTCGTGGCCGCCAACACTGTTTTCTTAATAACTATCGACATACTGAAGATAGAGAAGATACAATGATACCAATGTGTTTGTCTCGTCAAGACACGTCTCTCAATATGCAGCATGACAAACTTGGGTCACCACTTGACCTTGACCTGAGGTCAAATTTCTCAGTTGACCTAACCTGCTCAACATGAATATGTTTCGAAGTGCCTTGACGAAACGTATTGCTTTATCTTTATTAAGTAAAAAGTTATTAGCGAAAAACAGTTTTGCCAAAAAAATAAACTTTTTGATATTTGATGACCTCTGGAGCCTAAACTATTGACCTGAGCCCAAATCTAAGGACATCTATATCGATTGCATTTGTCAAGAGCTTTCTATTGCTTTTTTCCGTTTGCTGCTAGCTATCGTAGTTCCCGATATATTGGGGGGTGTTCGAAGCGAAGTCCTAAAACTGGAAAATCTGACCTTTGATGACCTCTGGTGGCCTCAATTTTGACCGGATCTAAAGAAGACCGATATACTTTCGATAGAAATTGTCTCGAGCTATCTAACGCCGTTTTCCGCCTCTCGCTACGTTGTGTGGTTTTCGAGATCATAGGGGGGGGGGGGGCGAAATCCCCCCCCCCCCCTCCAGGGCGTGTAATTATCGGGTGCCGGACGAAAAGTCGAATGGTAAAAAGTAAACGGATGTTAAGTAAAGGGACATTTAGTCAATAGTCAAAAGTCAAAAGTCCTAAAAGTCGGCGGGCAAAAAGTCGACGTGGAAAAAAGTCAACGGTGAAAAAGTCAAACGGATAAAAAGTCAATTGACGAAAAGTCAACAGACGAAAAGGCAAAAAGGTAAAAAGTAAAAAGATAAAAAGTAAACGGACGGAAAGTCAAGGGGTAAAAAGTCGTCGTCCCTAAAAGTCAAAAGACGAAAAGTCGAAATGGCAAAAAGTCGAAGGATAAAAAGTCGAAATGGTAAACAGTCAACGTCGCTAAAAGTCAAAAGATGAAAAGTAAAAAAAACGTAAAAAGTCTAGATGGAAGAAAAAAAACGTAAAAAGTCAAATAGCAAATAGTCGACGTCGATAAAAGTCGAAAGATGAAGAGTAAAAAGGTAAAAAGTCGAAATGGCAAAAAGTCAATGACGATAATCAGTTCATTTGGCCCATTCAATTTTCGTCTCTTGACTTCCCGTTCATTCCATTCTTTTCTTTGGACTATCCGACTATTAACCCGCCATTGGCTGGGGGGGGGGGGCGTTTAACCCCCCTGATGAATTTTCGTAATAACTCAGAAACCAATAGGGCTATCAACGTGAAACTTTGGGTACCTTCTTCGAAATCACGTTTACGTCTTCTGTGAAAAAATACAGAAATTTCGTCGATTTTTTTCTCGGTTATAGCGAATTTAGTGACGTCACTACACACGAATTTTACACCAAAATCAGCTAAAATGTAACAGACCGTACAAATGCCATATTTTAAGAAAAATGCAATCCAAAAACGTCAAAAGATAGAAAATCGGAATGGCTACGAAATGGCTATCTCGGATTTTCGAACATTTTGTTTTTTTACCCAAAAATGCAAAAAAGTTTTTTTTTGGGGGGGGGGGGGAAATGCCCACCAAATCAATTTTTTTAAAGATATTCAAAAAGCCGGAATATATGTCAGAGAACCACATATGGCAAACTACCATACCAAATTTCAGAATGATATCATCATGTTTGACTGACTTATGCCATATAAAGTATTGGTAACTCATGACGTCTCCTGATCCGGCGCTCCTCACTCGCAGCTGGTCGCTGCCGAACTAAAGCTTGTTATTGCAATCAGCACTTCACATGACCGGACACCGTGTCGGGGACGGGTGATACCGGAGATGGCTGGAAGTTACCGGGAGCCAACTCAGCGCAGCGGAGAGAGCAATAGCGGTGATAGGTATTTACTTCCGGTGGAGTTTAAACTCCATGCACTCCACTCAAACGCCATGCAATGAAGATATCATTTTTTATAGAGCGGTAACAGCGTAAATAGTTAAACTGATCGTTAGCACATTGTGCATATACCTGCCTCTGCCATTGTGCAGTTGACGAGACGCGACAACGCGCCGCAGCCGACTCGGTCGGTAACACGAACGCCGATTGGCTGAAATCTGATCTGCAGGTGCTCCAATGCCCCAATGGCGAGGATTCCCATGAGGCTCTAGTAACATTTCCATGAACCGGATCGACCTGACCGTACATGGTGGCTGGGGAGGGGTTACTATGTTATCATTTTACTCATGCGACTTGTATGCTATGCTAGTGACTTTTATATCTACTTGACTTTTATTTTTTGACTTTTGGCGTGTTGACTTTTTGCCACGTTGACCTTTTTACTCATTCGACTTTTTGCGATTGACTTTTATCGATTCAACTTGTTACGATTTGACTTTTTGCGAGTTGGCTTTTTGCCACGTCGACTCTTCCCATTGACTTTCAGCTATGAGACTTTTTACGATTTGACTTTTGGCGTGTTGACTTTTTGCCATGTTGACTTTTTACCTTTTCGACTTTTTATCTTTCGACTTTTATCTTTCGACTTTTTCTCTTTCGCTTTATCTTCCGACTTTTTGTCTTTCGACTTTTTATCTTCCGACTTTTATCTTTCGACTTTTATCTATACGACTTTTTACTATTCGACTTTTAGCGTGTTGACTTTTTGCCATGTTGACTTTTTACCTTTTCGACTTTTTATATTTCGTCTTTTATCCATACGACTTTTTACTATTCGACTTTTAGCGTGTTGACTTTTTGCCATGTTGACTTTTTACCTTTTCGACTTTTTATCTTTCGACTTTTAGCGATGTCGACTTTCTACCCCTTTACTTTTCGTCCCTTGACTTTCCGTCCGTTTACTTTTTATCTTTTGACTTTTTACCCTGGAATCGTAATTATCAGAGGCCCTCCAGGGCGCGTGCTAATCATCCTACTGATCTATGTCAGTTCGAGCGCTGTATACATTTGTGCAATATCAGTGTCGTTTAAACCACCGTCTTGTACTCGCTGACACAGGGTACTTCGTGCCACCTTTGGAGGCCTACCACGCCATATAAAACGCATTATGAGCGATTCCATTTGTTTCAGGTCTGCATTAGGTACCTTATAAGCGAGTGCGATAAACACTAATTGAGAAATTAATAAAGATTTTGTGATAGCAATCCTGTCTTTGATGGTTAAACTACGTTGAGACCAGCTATTGATCGTGTTTGTAACTTTATTAATTACCGGATCAATATTGTCGTCAGCACACTGTTCTGTCGCACTGAACCGCACACCTAAAATGTTGAGTTTAGATGCAACTTCAATATTTCGCACTGCATTTTCCTGTTTCTTATATGCGCCCAGACACATTAACTTTGTTTTACTTTCGTTTACACGCAACCCGGATGCATTACCACACTCCTCAATTTAAAAAAAAAACATTAAGAGATTCCTCATCCTTGAGAAACCGGGTTAGGTCGTCCGCATATTGACTCATCTTGACTTCAACATTGCTCATTTCTATGCCATGGATATTTCTCGTTTTTCTTATTGTTATGGCAAGCAATTCCGCCGCCAAATTAAATACCTTAAAAACGGATAAGTTTTGGGGAAAAGTACCTTAATAATTTATACACTTCAATAACGGCCAAAGCTAATGGCTACCTCAGTTAAAAACCAATACAAAGGTGAAACCCTTTAACTACCCCACAATCATATGCAAATGATGAGGTTTAAGACTGTAGAGCCATCAAATGTTACCCTGCCAACCTCTGCCACCCCTCCTGACTAGTATCTATCCGTACTGACCTTTTACCTGTCTTTCATCTTCTTCGCCGACCTCCACTTTTCTTGCTGATTTCCTGTGCTTACGAAAAACTGCTCTCGATCTCACTAATGCTCAGTTTATTTGATATTTTTGCGAGCTATTTTTCCTGCTATCCCCACTGTGGACCTATCTGACTTATTGGACCTATCTATCTGACTTAGTATAGCCATCCGCTGAATCCTGCTCTCTATTGACCTGTTATAGCCCCGCTCAACCCATCCTGACTTATGCTGGCTCAGGCCGTTGTCATCCCAATGCCTATAAGCTGATCAATAATCGGCGCTGTTCACGTCACCGGGGGCATTACTTTTTGGATCTCTGTGAATTTCCTTGACATTAATATGAGACTTGATGCTGTTGAGATGAGATGTTGATGAGACATACAATATTGATGATGCACTTTACATGTACAGGGTGTCCGGAAAAAAAACATACTCTGGATTTTAGCTCGTGCTTCAATATGCACGTGCCAATTGTTTTAAAACTTGTCATGAGTATAGCTGAGAACGTGACAAACCCGACGAACACAGAAATAAGTCCTTTGAGATGTTTTTTTTTTTAATATTGCAAAGGCGTTTTGTGTGGAAGCCTACATTCCAGGGTGTGTTCCAGGGTGTCCGGAAAAAAGATACTGTGATTTTCCGTAATCATTTCGGTTATAAACAAGCAATGTTAAAAATTCGAGTATCGTTATATTCACCAGCTCATGGCAAAACAGATAAGCCATGACATTTGTACAGGCACTGCCTCTGTCAGCCTCAAGGCGGAGGGGAGGTGGTGTGGGCACCCTATTCCCCGGATCTCAGTCCATTGGATTCCTTTCTGTGGGGAGACCGTGTTTACAAAGGTCAAGGACCGTGTTTTCGAAGAAAATCCCAGAACAACAGAAGACCTGAAGCGCGCCATCATCGGAGAAGTCGGCCGCATGCCCTCAGCGATGATCGACAAAGCTGTCGACCATCTGCAGACTGTGCGACTGCCTCAGCTGATCCTCCGGAAGGGGGCGCTCATTGAGCATCTTCTGTAGGAGGCTGCACTGTGAGCTGTGACTGACAGAGGGAGTCTCTGTACAAATGTCATGCATTATCTGTTTTGCCATGAACTGGTGAATATAACGATACTCGATTTTTTTAATATTGTTTGTTTATAGCCGAAATTATTACCGAAAATCACAGTATCTTTTTATCCGGACACCCTGGAACACACCCTGGGATGTAGGCTTCCACACAAAACGCCTTTTCAATATTAAAAACATCTCAAAGGACTTGTTTCAGTGTTCATCGGTTTTGCCACGTTCCAAGCTATAATCATGAAAAGTTTCACAAAAATTGGCACGTGCATATTGAAGCACGAGCTAAAATACAGAGTATGTTTTTTTTCCGGACACCCTGTATGATACTTGCGAAGTAGTGTTTCACATATTTAGCTTGCTATGCCGGATATAAGTATGCCCCGGTGACGTCATGACAGATACTTGCGCAGCAGGGACGGTTCTACCTTATCTCCATGGCCTTGATGCTGGCCTAAGGTGACCTATGCTGACCACCAGCTGATCCCTGATGACCCCTACTGCCTGATCAACTGATCTCGCTGCCCCGTCAGACGGCCGGCCGGGCCGCACCGTGGACGGCGGCAGCGGCCGCTCGCCGACCGGGCCGGCCAACGCCCTGGGCCGGTCGCGCTCTGCCAACAGTCTGAAACAGATGACGTCCGACCCGGACACGGAGGAGAACAAGCTGACGGTGTTGTCGCAGCTCTTCTGGCTCTCCGTCTGCCTGCTCGAGTCCGACTACGAGTACGAGTACCTGCTGGCCATGCGGCTCCTGGAAAAGGTGGGTAGCGTGATCTGTTCGTACTCGTAGTCTGTGTTATTGACTCGGGTGGTGCTGTTACGTACGGAATGTATCGTTATATTGCTCCGGATCCCTCCTGTGATGCTGTCATGCCTAAGTATGTCCCGTCTCGCGATGGCTTGTACCGGTGACTACGGTCTGGTGGTGTGTGTATGTCCCGTCTCGCGATGGCTTGTATCGGTGACTACGGTCTGGTGGTGTGCTGTATGTCCCGTCTCGCGATGGCTTGTATCGGTGACTACGGTCTGGTGGTGTGTTTATGTCCCGTCTCGCGATGGCTTGTATCGGTGACTACGGTCTGGTGGTGTGTTTATGTCCCGTCTCGCGATGGCTTGTATCGGTGACTACGGTCTGGTGGTGTGTTGTATGTCCCGTCTCGCGATGGCTTGTACCGGTGACTACGGTCTGGTGGTGTGTTTATGTCCCGTCTCGCGATGGCTTGTATCGGTGACTACGGTCTGGTGGTGTGTGTATGTCCCGTCTCGCGATGGCTTGTATCGGTGACTACGGTGTGGTGGTGTGTTTATGTCCCGTCTCGCGATGGCTTGTATCGGTGACTACGGTGTGGTGGTGTGTTTATGTCCCGTCTCGCGATGGCTTGTATCGGTGACTACGGTCTGGTGGTGTGTTTATGTCCCGTCTCGCGATGGCTTGTATCGGTGACTACGGTCTGGTGGTGTGTTTATGTCCCGTCTCGCGATGGCTTGTATCGGTGACTACGGTGTGGTGGTGTGTGTATGTCCCGTCTCGCGATGGCTTGTATCGGTGACTACGGTGTGGTGGTGTGCTGTATGTCCCGTCTTGCGATGGCTTGTATCGGTGACTACGGTCTGGTGGTGTGCTGTATGTCCCGTCTCGCGATGGCTTGTATCGGTGACTACGGTGTGGTGGTGTGCTGTATGTCCCGTCTCGCGATGGCTTGTATCGGTGACTACGGTCTGGTGGTGTGCTGTATGTCCCGTCTCGCGATGGCTTGTATCGGTGACTACGGTGTGGTGGTGTGTTGTATGTCCCGTCTTGCGATGGCTTGTATCGGTGACTACGGTCTGGTGGTGTGTTTATGTCCCGTCTCGCGATGGCTTGTATCGGTGACTACGGTCTGGTGGTGTGTTGTATGTCCCGTCTCGCGATGGCTTGTATCGGTGACTACGGTGTGGTGGTGTGCTGTATGTCCCGTCTCGCGATGGCTTGTATCGGTGACTACGGTCTGGTGGTGTGTGTATGTCCCGTCTCGCGATGGCTTGTATCGGTGACTACGGTGTGGTGGTGTGCTGTATGTCCCGTCTCGCGATGGCTTGTATCGGTGACTACGGTCTGGTGGTGTGTTGTATGTCCCGTCTCGCGATGGCTTGTATCGGTGACTACGGTCTGGTGGTGCGTTGTATGTCCCGTCTCGCGATGGCTTGTATCGGTGACTACGGTGTGGTGGTGTGCTGTATGTCCCGTCTCGCGATGGCTTGTATCGGTGACTACGGTCTGGTGGTGTGCTGTATGTCCCGTCTCGCGATGGCTTGTATCGGTGACTACGGTGTGGTGGTGTGCTGTATGTCCCGTCTCGCGATGGCTTGTATCGGTGACTACGGTGTGGTGGTGTGTGTATGTCCCGTCTCGCGATGGCTTGTATCGGTGACTACGGTGTGGTGGTGTGCTGTATGTCCCGTCTCGCGATGGCTTGTATCGGTGACTACGGTCTGGTGGTGTGCTGTATGTCCCGTCTCGCGATGGCTTGTATCGGTGACTACGGTGTGGTAGTGTGCTGTATGTCCCGTCTTGCGATGGCTTGTATCGGTGACTACTGTCTGGTGGTGTGCTGTATGTCCCGTCTCGCGATGGCTTGTATCGGTGACTACGGTGTGGTGGTGTGCTGTATGTCCCGTCTCGCGATGGCTTGTATCGGTGACTACGGTGTGGTGGTGTGCTGTATGTCCCGTCTTGCGATGGCTTGTATCGGTGACTACGGTCTGGTGGTGTGTGTATGTCCCGTCTCGCGATGGCTGGTATCGGTGACTACGGTGTGGTGGTGTGCTGTATGTCCCGTCTCGCGATGGCTTGTATCGGTGACTACGGTCTGGTGGTGTGTTTATGTCCCGTCTCGCGATGGCTTGTATCGGTGACTACGGTCTGGTGGTGTGTTTATGTCCCGTCTCGCGATGGCTTGTATCGGTGACTACGGTGTGGTGGTGTGTGTATGTCCCGTCTCGCGATGGCTTGTATCGGTGACTACGGTGTGGTGGTGTGTTGTATGTCCCGTCTCGCGATGGCTTGTATCGGTGACTACGGTGTGGTGGTGTGTTTATGTCCCGTCTCGCGATGGCTTGTATCGGTGACTACGGTCTGGTGGTGTGTTTATGTCCCGTCTCGCGATGGCTTGTATCGGTGACTACGGTCTGGTGGTGTGTTTATGTCCCGTCTCGCGATGGCTTGTATCGGTGACTACGGTCTGGTAGTGTGTTTATGTCCCGTCTCGCGATGGCTTGTATCGGTGACTACGGTGTGGTGGTGTGTGTATGTCCCGTCTCGCGATGGCTTGTATCGGTGACTACGGTGTGGTGGTGTGTTGTATGTCCCGTCTCGCGATGGCTTGTATCGGTGACTACGGTGTGGTGGTGTGTGTATGTCCCGTCTTGCGATGGCTTGTATCGGTGACTACGGTCTGGTGGTGTGTTTATGTCCCGTCTCGCGATGGCTTGTATCGGTGACTACGGTCTGGTGGTGCGTTGTATGTCCCGTCTCGCGATGGCTTGTATCGGTGACTACGGTGTGGTGGTGTGTTGTATGTCCCGTCTCGCGATGGCTTGTATCGGTGACTACGGTGTGGTGGTGTAGTGGCAACAGTTGTAGTAACAGAGTTGTAAGAGAAGTGACTGGGGCAAGTCAGTGGATTGTTTCATTGAATTATTTGCTTCAGATTTGGGTCAAGAAACCCCAGTCAAGAACCCCAAGAAACGGTCCTATGGGATCCGAATTTCTGAACCACTGCAGTTGCAATTCAAGTAGTCTAAAAATCTTCAGCGATGCTTATCGAAGGAACTACCCCACCTTAACATTAGTATAAGATAGACAAAACAACCCCAAAATAGTGAAATCACGTTTTGTGATAATTTGTACCACAATGTGGTATGGTGAGATGTGCGCTCGCCTGGACATCGAAAGATCCCGGGTTCGACTCTCCACGCTCCCGCCGCCGCAACCCATATGGGTGCATGCCATTCCCGAATGACCCACATGCCTGCATGCCATTCTCGAATGGCCCAAATGTGTGTATGTAATTCTAGAATGACCCATGGAGTGTGCATGTCATTCTCGAATGCCTGGATAAGAGAGCGGTGAGACGTAAAACCCCTGTAATTATTGTTATTAACTTGCACCGCGAAATAAGCGGTTCGATCCCATCAGTTGCAGTTTTCTGCTAGGGATTTGGAGGACATAAACAGAAGTTAATCCTACTACTAATCATGTGAGAAGACTTGAGCCGGTTACATTTTTTCGCATTGTCGTACGTCATATGACGTCAGCAGTGGGTGCGCAGATTATCCTAATCATGATCATCATTGGTAGCATTGTTGTAATCCTTCATAGCTTAGTTATTTTCTGAATACAGTTTGCGGTAGCTTGCAGTCATTGCAGATGACAATGAAGCGAGCAATAAACATTCTCCTGGTTTGCCCCCGTTCTTGGAGTCGGGTAGCTGCTAAGGAGTATATCTGTGGTGACAGTACACATCTCTTTCTTGCCACTTTTTAATTAAGCGGCTCGGAAACTTGTCAGCTTTGGGGCGACCGTAGGCGCTAGTCCTGATATTGTTCTGTCGTATCACAGCTGCGCTATGCCGAAATGCGTCGTTTCAGCAGCTACAAACGGCCCCAGCAATGGTTACAACAGGAAATTGAAGTGACTCCAGAATATGAACACTGATCCCTTTTCGTCTTGTTTCCGGCTGCTGGTGGGCGTTCTTGTAGCTGCGGTGCGACCGTTCGCTTCCGGCCGTTACAGCAGTTGACAGGGGACGACTGTCTCTGCCGTGCAGTCAACTCTGTTTGACGGTCTGGGTCTGCTGTTCGGCAGTCTGTAGTTGTGGGTAAACCGGTGGCGCGCTGTTCCGGTGCTCTCAAGTCTCAGTTCATCCAGCGGTTCTCACCTCGCTGCATGTGGATGAGTGCGCGTTCACATGCGTGTAAAGTTCCGTGACCGCTGTACAATGTGCGATAATGCCAATGCATCAGTTTCATTCATAGTTCATATGGCATTGCTGATAGTTCCGCAGCACAATTCCCTATCATAGGATATTAGGAAAGGAATGGCATATGTGGCATAGCATAAATCCATATGATAGTTCATATTAATCCCTGAGGTCAGCACCGGAGTCGCGCGGTCTGGGTCGCGGTCACTGCCGTCTCCACCTCACCCAGCCCACCTCACCCCGCCCACCTCACCTCCGCCCACCTCACCCAGCCCACCTCTCCCAGCCCACCTCACACAGCCTACCTCACCCAGCCCACCTCTCCCAGCCCACCTCACCCAGCCCACCTCTCCCAGCCCATCTCACTCACCCCGCCCACTCTCACCCAGCCCACCTCTCTCGGCTGGGCTATCATAACTGCATGCCACCACCACACGCTGCTGCCGCGGGGGCAGGGACGGCCACCGGCAGGGGCGGATCCAGGGGGGAGGGGGCAAAGGGCCATGCTCCCCCCCCCCACCCCCCCCCGGGTCCCGATACTATGTTTTTGCCCCCCCCCCCCCAACGCTCGGACGTACAGTCATAAAAATTGCCTTTGCAGGAGTCAAAATCCAGCTATCCACAGTTAAAAACTTGAAAATTTCGCGCCTCTTCGCGGCATGAACACAATACGCAATTCCGTTATACAAATTTGGAAAATGGGGGAAATGTATTAATTAACCCTATTAGTGGCAGGGGAGGGCGGATTCCGCTCTCCCCCCCCCCCCCCCGTCATGTTTTTGGCAGATCTCTCCCGAACGGCTGAGAGCATACCCATGAAATTTGGGGACCTTTTCCTATAATTGAATTCCACATGCGGAGTCAATATTCTGAGTTCCTAACCTTAACAGAGGCGGTGTTCCAGGTCCCGGTTTTTGGAGTGTTTGTTTTGTTGTGACATTGGCGATAATACGCACATGCGAACTTCACGGCTTCTTCCTAACTGCCTTAAGTATAAAGGAGTTACATAGGTTTGCAGTGATTGAAACAAGTGCAAATTAGTTGAGTTTAGTGAACTATAATCAATATTGCACGGCAGAGGCGGTTTCAGGGCAGAGGCGGTCATAGCGCAACATTCCATTTATCGAAAAAAGAAAAGAAAAAGACGGTTTTATAAGGCATTTTTACACATTGTTTTACATCTACATGTTTAGCTAGTCTGCCGAGTTCCGAAAAAGCGACGCGAACGCAAAGACGCGGACATCGGCACCGGAAGCTGCTCCAGCGGTGCCCAACTTGCTGGACCGAAGAGCTATTAGTGAGACCAGGCCAGGACCATCTTCCTAAGCCATCTCGCTCTAGGCTCCTCCAGATCTTGAGGGACCATTTATGTGCGGAAAAGTCGTTCTGCTTTCGGAAAATGCTGAAAAGAAAATGTGTGCGGAATTATGTGCGATATATATATATATATATATATATATATATATATATATATATATATATATATATATATTATATATATATATATATATATATATATATATATATATATATATATATATATATATATATATATATATATATATATATATATAATATATATATATATATATATATATATATATATATATATATATATATATATATATATTATATATATATATATATATATATATATAGATATATATATATATATATATATATATATATATATATATATATATAATATATATATATATTATATATATATATATATATATATATATATGTATATATATATATATATATATATATATATATATATATATATATATATATATATATTATATATATATATATATATATATATATATATATATATATATATATATATATATATATATATAATATATATATATATATATATATATATATATATATATATATATATATATATATATATATATATATATATATATATATATATATATATATATATATAATATATATATATATATATATATTATATATATATATATATATATATATATATATATATTATATATATATATATATATATATATATATATATACATATATATATATATATATATATATATTTATATATATATATATATATATATTTATTTATACTTGCCGCTTTCAAACCATTTGCATTGTAACAGTTGCATGTTACAGTTCAGTACATATGTATACAGTGATTATTAGCATATGTACTATTGAGCGCTGACTGCACCGGTCATCGTAATTTACTATCCGAAGAATATGTATATTAAAAACTACCTTAATTTCAATATTTTTAATCATACCGAGATGTGCAACTAAGGAATAGGGATTACCTGAGTCTTGTTCCAATATAAAAAAATTGTTTCCCACGACCTAACATTAAAATTTCACGCCGCTTACGGCGTCACATCGGTGCCCATCGTCATAACGAAGCCATCGCCACCGTCTTCGGTTCGTTGTAACGGTGAATTGAATGAATGGCATGTTTAGCCTATTCTCTACTAGGCCCACCGCCTATGTTTCTGGGTTTTATCAGGCAAACCCGAAACAAAACGGAATTGGGGGTAGGTAAGGTCCGCTAAAAACGGTTTGGCTCCCCCAAAACGGCCGTCTGGATCCGCCCATGGGCACCGGCGCCGGCACCGAGTGGGGTCACCCGGTCTGAACCCTCCGGCACCGACACAGGCACGCCGAATGGCCTCCGGAGGCCGGGGGCGGATGACTATTGACTATGGCTGGATTCAGATAATTCTGGCCGGATATTAAAATAGATTTTCACTCCCGCCGTAAGTGAACACTATCACGAGTATCACACGAGTCTATCGCAGTGTTTTTTTTCTTCTTTTTCACTAGTTCGGGAAATCCTGTGAGTTGTTTTTTAGAATTGTGTTTCACTGGGCAGCTGTATCGTCACCAACTTTGCTCAAGTCGTCCAAAGCTGACGCAAAGGTCGGACATGGTAATAGTTACTCGCTGCTGACCTGTTAAGGTCTGCGTCAGCGTCAGGGAACTGGTACGAAGTTGGTTAAAGTTAGGATGTTGCTGACTTCGGCACATTAGTCCACCAAGGCAGCAGCCATAAATGGAATGAAGACAAAGTGCATAATGTATGAAATGCGTAGAACATGTGGAGTTGTTTCGTAAAATAAACCATACAAGGTTCTCGTAATATAACTAAATTTATACCACGCTATTTCGTATTTTACTGCATAAAGAATGTCTGCTATGAAATGTCAAAAAGAATGCCTGCTATGCAATGTCAGTTTTAGAGGCGTACGTCTACTTTAAGCATGCGATTCGTCTTCAAGTAGCTAATCTTGATCGATTTCAGTGCTTTCAGTGGATGCTTTTCGATGCATGAGTCGATATCCATAATCCATCAGTGGCCGTTTTCCGCCTGCCAAAGTGGCGCTGCCTGGTCTGCATATTGAAATGTCGGCCGCCACTCACAATAAACTCTCCACTACTCGAGTCAGCAGAGAGGGGCAGCCTATCGGTTCAGAAGCCAGCTGGTGTTGCTCGGTGGCTGTCTGACCCTGACGCCTGGCTATTAGCCGTTTTTGTGTCTGTGACGGATCTGACGGAGCTGGGTAAAATGAGCTCTTTTTCGGACACTGTTCAGATTGATCCTGGCGCCGGCTGCTCTTGTCAGATGGGACGTGGGTTTCAATGAGTTCCAGGGCCAGTTTGCCCTGTTATTTTTTAATGACACAAAATATTGGAGATTCCGCTGGTTGAATTGATCTGTATTGGCAGGGGCGCCGCCACTAATTTTGTATCGGGAGAGGGGGACGAGTCCATTTTTTAATCGTAGAACATCGAGTTTTGATGCAAATATAAAATAAAAAACGTCAAAAGAACGGAAATGGTAGCCTCTTAACAATGTCTATCTCGGATTTGCAAAATATTTGCTTTTTGACCCCCAAAAATAAACAACTGATTTTTTTCGGAAAAGTTTCCACAAAATCAAAACATTCGGAGATATTAAAAAAAACGGAATATATATGGGAGAACTAAGTATGGACGATACCCAAACCAAATTTCAATCAATATATTTATTTCTGGCTGACTTATAACTCCGTAAGTATAAGTAACTCATGGCGTCATTTTTTAAATTACGTTTTGTTGTCTTTTATTGACAGATACAGACAAATAAATGCCACCGTTGTATTTCTGAGACCAAACTGGTCTAGAAACATGCCTTTTTATTTATATTAAGCAATTTCACATGTTGACCATATGTATGTGACCTGATCTTGACCCCATATAATGGCCTGAGGGCCATTATATGGGGTCAGGTTGTGAAAATGGCTGCAACTATATAATTATACGTGCAAAATAAGCCATACAACATGTGTCGCATGGCTTTCGTAGACCTCTTGCCCATAGTGACCTTTTGTGACCTGACCTTGACCTTGATCTTTGCTTACAATTTCAATTTTGCTTATGCGGGAGATGCATTACACCTTTGAAAACACTTTATGCGATAATAGGGTGAAACACACTGTACACACCGTGCACATGTTTTCTTGGACACGGCTACTGAATGCCAACTGAATGTCAAGTGATGTTGATGCCTGGCATTTTACCTGGGATGATTGGAGATTAATGGTTTAGGGCCTCGAAACATTCCGTATTAGTGCCAGACTTGTCAATGAATCATATTTGTCATGAGTCGATTCACAGTGATTCACGGACCATAATGAATGATTCAATCATGATTAAATCACTCAACATTACCATAATGAATGATTCAATCATGATTCAATCACTCAACATTACCATAATGAATGATTCAATCTTGATTCAATCACTCAACATTAAAGGGAAGTGTCGACTCCTTTGTCTAACTTCTTTGATTTTGAATGTGCGACTCGAAGATTTTATGAGCGTGATATCCCTATCACGCTCATAAAATCTTCGAGGGAGGTCATGCTCTACCTGTGTGCCAATTTTCATGCACATCAGAAATAGTCTGCTGTTTGACCTTAACATATGACCTGCTCTAAATCCTTTGATTTTGAATGTGCGACTCTAAGATTTCATGAGCGTGATAAGGAGGTTATGTTCTACCAGTGTGCTAATTTTCATGCAAATCGGAATAGTCCGCTGTTTGACCTTAAACCTATCTGACCTGTTCTAACTCCTTTGCTTTTGAATGTGCGACTCTAAGATTTTACCAGAATGATCACTAGGTCGTGATCTATTTGTGTACCTATTTTGAAGCCAATCAAAATAGTCCGCGAATGTTTTCCGAATGTGAATGTTAATGTGAGCAAATTGGACACGCGTGTTGTTTATTTTGATTATAAAATTATATTTATAATATTTATTATAATTGTAAATTCCAAGTTCCAAAGCATTAATGACTTTTACGTTTCACTTTTTTAAGCGAATAGAACATTTTATTTTGATTTTGCATTAGGTATTATTTTTATAAAGCATGATGTGGAATAAAGCGGCGCCGATGCGACAGTGATATTTGGACATAAGGAGGTCATGGAAATGTTGTTTATGATTTAGTTTTTGATATGGTATAGCCTAGAAATTAGGAAAAGGTGGGTACCTTTTGATAATTTTGCATGTGAAAAAGGTGTGCGTGTACTGTGTGGTTTATGAACCAAAGTATGAGTTAGTTACCTTTTCTAAGTATTTAGGGTACCTACCCTAACCCTACCAGTTTCAAGGTATTCACCTAGTTAGGGCTGATTAAACAGTAGCTTTGTGCCACTGGAGTTGGACACAAAGCCTCGCTTTCTTTACGCATAGATGAATTACAGGTTACAGCTATGGACACAGATCTCATATAATTGGCCATTAAGTGCCTGGTTTGTCCACAGGGCACAGATGAATGCTGGGCCACTGGCATATTTTGTGGACAGTTTATGCTGCTCGACCAAAAAAGAATGATTCTTTGAGCAATGAATGATTCAATCAGCCTATTTTCTCTGTATGAATGATTCAATCAGTGACTCACAACAGGTTTGCGCATGAAGTGAATCGATTCATGAGTCATGAATTTGAAATAAGAATGATTCAATCAAAAGTAGTCGATTCACATTGAATCGTTGACAAGTCTGAATTTAGTGCTTCATTAACCCGCGCCCCGCTGGGGTATTCAACCGAACACGACCCGCTGGGCAAGGTTACTTTACTAATACCGCTGGGGGAGGGAGGGAGGGAGGGAGGAGGGAGGAGGGAGGGAGGGAGGGAGGGAGGGAGGGAGGGAGGGAGGGAGGGAGGGAGGGA
Source organism: Chirona hameri (assembly GCA_036785665.1). Taxonomy (NCBI): domain Eukaryota; kingdom Metazoa; phylum Arthropoda; class Thecostraca; order Balanomorpha; family Balanidae; genus Chirona; species Chirona hameri. The sequence continues at coordinate 23,575 of JAXIVJ010009415.1, read as the reverse complement.
GGGAGGGAGGGAGGGAGGGAGGGAGGGAGGGAGGAGGGAGGGAGGGAGGGAGGGAGGGACAGATTCTACCCCCTCGTTATCTTCCGAACCAATAACCGCAACGAGATGCGCAAGGAGGCAATCGAAAGCTCTTAAAGGGAATGTTTCACCTTTGTATTGGTTTTGAACTGAGATAGCCATTATCTCTGGCCGTTATTGAAATGTCGAAATACTAAGGTCATTTTGCCCAAAACTTAGCCGTTTTTAAGCAATTTAATTTATAATTAGCAAAATGGGGGCAAAATAGGCTAGTCCCGCTCAGCCAATCCCACTTCGTCAGTCAATCAGCGGCGGTATATAGCTCAATAATGACGTCACCATCCCAAATATATAAAAACTTAATTTGTATAAAGTTAAGTGACTTTTCGAGAGAGAAAAAATATCACCATCGTTTTCAGGCCAGCACTTACTTCATATTTTCGACTACAACCAGCGTATATTTTACAACTTTCAGAAAGGTGAAACATTCCCTTTAAAAGGCGCATCTAAAGCATACGCGGAATTGTTAAAATAAGGTCACATGTCAGGTCACGATCAGGCAAAGGTCAAAATTAAGGTATTTGAGTTTTGGGGCCATACTTTCCATCCAAAGCCTTAGATTGCGACTATTATCGGCCAAACACACTGTACAGTGTACACACCATCCCACATGTTAGATTGAACACTCATAATTGTCAGCATGGCAGAGTAGTCCATGGTCTCAGGATCGTCATATGTGTAGCCTGTAGGTATGCAATGTCACCAAATTTGATTGAGCTTCAACATGGAAAACATTGGCGACATATGAAAGGAAATTATATACACGAAGTACATTTTTTCCAGCGAAAGGTTGCTGGGATAGGGGGTACTGTACCCCGCTATCTGAAGATAGGGGACGCGTCCCCCGCGTCCCCTCCCCCGTGGCGCGCCGCCCCGGTGTATTGTAGAGAGCTCTGTGCGAATGACTAACCAAACTTCATTGCTCGCCCCAATAAAGTATAAATTGCTGCGCTGGAGTTCGCGTTTTGAACTTCCAATTACATTTATAATTATGTCTTCTATGATTGGATTTATTTTTATTTTTATATTTTATTTTATATTTTATTGCCACGATGTTGTCAATGTTTCGTACCAGGATGTCGTTCTCTGCCTTTCTCTGAGTCCTATCGAATATACCGCCATATTTCCGTGTTCTGTGTCAGCAGATTTTGGACGCAGTGCAATATTATTTAATTAAACAAACTCAAGTGACCTGGCTATCCGCAGATGGCGACATCGGAGTTAACCATTATCCTTGTTCGCCCTCCCTTCCTTTCAAGTACCGAAACGTCAGGACAAGATCGCCGTCTCGGGCTAAACGACCCTAATACTATCGGCCGCTAACTTTTATTTTCCCTGGACCTTTACCGATTATGTAATCCTTGCGAACATCGTGTTGCCAAGCTGTGCGACAGCTCTGTTACTCCAGTTTGCTCCGGTCTATCTTGGACCATCTTAAGGACCAGCGGTGGTCTACAGTGGCGTCCCCATTCATTCACCGCCGTGCACATCAGGCTAACTCGGTATCCTGGGTGGCCGATATTACTTTTTCTGGGACAAATGTAATTGCAGGTTCACTAGTGAACGAATTTCGAAAAATAAAACACCTTTATATAGGTAACTGCCCCGTGCATCCCGATACTTGGTATGGTTAGAGTCCTGGAAAATCAGAGGCGTCACTAGGAGTGATAAAATGAGTAGGTTTTTCTACCTATGTTTTTCATGATAAATCCTGCAAATGCCTTCAAGATAGTGACGGATAAGCAGTTTTGTGATCAGAAAGTATAATGAAGAAGATATTGTCATCGAAAGTGTTTCGTTGTTGTGCAGTGGCGGGGTGCAGCAAGTATGACAAATAAGTTAACACCATCGAAATTTCATCTTGTTTTACTCTGTGGCGAATCCAGCGAAAATGACCATGGGTAAATTTTCGGGGTTACTAAGGTGTGAATTTGTCAGTTCTGCCGGGGATTAGGCCAAACTATTATCACATTTTGTCTTATGTGCTTACCTACTGCAACTGTTAATTACATCCTTATACTCACTGCGTGCTCACTGCGTGCTCACGGCGTACTCACGGCGTCCTCACGGCGTACTCACTGCGTCAGTAGGTAAGTGCAGCTGCCACAGCTAATACCACAGGGGCAGACAGGGGCACAGGGAAGTATGTTTTTGTATTGATGTTAATATTTGTATACGGAGGGGAGGTTCCAAGAGGGCAAAAGGGGGGATCAGTAATATTTAATCAAAGGCGTTGCCACTTGACCCCTGTGTTTATATTGGTTATATTGGTTATATTGCATCATACATGCCAATCACCGCAGATTGTTTCCTCGCTGCTTACCCCCCCCCCCCCCCCCCCCCCCCCTCCATCCCCATTATTGTATGCAGCGGCGGTTGTCAGGAATGGAAATATGGGGAATCAGTACCTACTTGACTTGACTTGAAAGTCTGGTTTTTGACATTCTTGATGATAAAATATTAGGGAAGGGGCCTTGGAAGCGATGCAAAAAGAGCTATTGACATATAGATGTAAGAGCATCACCATATTGTACCTAAGTGGTGACTTTTTATATTCCGATGCCCTCTTTTGCCCTCCTGGCACCGCCCCTCTGTAAAATAATATTGACATTGACAACAAAGAAGACTGTGTGGTGTTACTCTCCACTGTGACGGTGTGTGTGTGTGTGTGTGTGTGTGTGTGTGTGTGTGTGTGTGTGTGTGTGTGTGTGTGTGTGTGTGTGTGTGTGTGTGTGTGTGCGTGTGCGTGTGCGTGTGCGTGTGCGTGTGCGTGTGCGTGTGCGTGTGCGTGTGCGTGTGCCGTGTGCGTGTGCGTGTGCGTGTGCGTGTGCGTGTGCGTGTGCGGTGTGGGTGTGGGTGTGGGTGTGGGTGTGGGTGGGGTGGGTGGGGTGGGTGGGGTGGGTGCCTGTGTGCCTGTGCGTGCGTGTCAAAAATGGGGTCTCAGCTGCAACGTCATCTGAGATATGCGCTCGTTACTCCTCCCCACGTGTGGGTAATTGGCATAACATGCGTGCATATTGATGCAAAAGTTCGGATTTTGGAGGGAAAACTCCCCTTTACTTTTTACATGGCTAGACAATATATGGACAGCTATTATGCAAAGTGAAAAAATGGAATCAGAGGTCTATTGGGGGTCACGTGAGGTCAACAAGTGTAATATCATGACATCTAGGAATCAAGGTAATTCAAGGTCAGCAACAAAAGCTGGAAATAAAATGTCCCTTTCATTGCAAATTCAGGTATATAACTTCTATTGGCATTTAGTTGATCCAAATATACAATTTTGGCCTCCAAAAATGCCTCTATCGTGACTTCAGTCTGAGGCTATAATTCGGAAACAAGAAATCAGATCAAGCTAATTTGCACATAGTGGAATTCAGGGCCTGCGATCCTCACGACGACGTTACGAGCGTTATCACTTATAAAACATGCATGAGATTAACATGTTGGCAAATGTTAGGGTAAACATAAACTTAATGTTAAGCCTCCGCCACTGTTGTCAGAACCACAACCTTTCACCAGAAGTGCAGATGTCCCGGATAATACATCTCTGTGGGGCGAGTGATAGGACATTAATATCGACCTATTTTCCAGAGCAAAATGTCACATCCGAAACACGGATCGAAGCATTTTGTTCAGGCGCCTGTGCTGAGTCCACCCGTTTCCGAATGTAATAACATGTAATGTTTCTAAACTAATTGGACATTGTACTAACATACATATTAGATGATGAAATCTGTGTTTGGTGAAAGTCAAATTTGGCAACATTGGCCACCCGTAATACCGAGTTAGCCTTATGTGCGCCGGTCCCACTTGCCACACACAGCTATCACAGTTGAGATTGGATGGTTTTACTGGCGCGTGGGAGTCTATCGCCGTCACTGCAGAATGTTGCTGCGTGTTATCCCGCAGCGAGAGAGGAGACGGCGTGACGGGGAATCCTAACGCTTGTGATCATGAGGTCAAGCATGACAATATGTCGTGAAGTTGTCAGTATCTCACCGACGACGCGAAAATCAATAGCATGGTTCACTCCTTTTCAAAACCCTTGGGCCTCCAGTTTTGGGAAGATTTTGATCACAGGTATCCCTTGGTTTGATTGATTTCATAGCGTGAGTTCGTTAATGTCGAATTTCTTGTGCATGTGAGTGTCAGCTTTTTCCCGACTGATGTGACCCCGTGTCCCGTCGTGTTATGTGACCCCATGACCCCGTGTCCCGTCGTGTTATGTGACCCCATGACCCCGTGTCCCGTCGTGTTATGTGACCCCATCCATGACCCCGTGTCCCGTCGTGTTATGTGACCCCATGACCCCGTATCCTGACGTGCTATGTGACCCCGTGTGCCGCCGTGTTATGTGACCCCGTGTCCCGCCGCCTGAGCCACATAACCACGGCAGCTGCGGCGCCCTAAAACACCCACTGTCGGGACGTAACCCCGTCTCCCTCCTTATCCCCAGGTGCTGTGCAAGCTGTCCCTGGACCGTCCCGACTGCAGGGACCGGGTGGAGCGTCTGCAGCTCCAGCTCCGCTGGCCCACGTTCCCCGGCGTGCACGCCCTCCTGCTGAAGGGCTGCACCAACCCGGCCACCTACGAGCCGGCGCTGACGCTGCTCACCCGCTTCACGCGGCTGCTGGACGTCTCCGTGGTGGACCCGTCGGTCAGCACTGCGTTCCCGCTGAACGTGATCGCCCTGCTGCCCTACATGGTGTTCCACTACGAGGACGCCAACCCGCTGTGTGTACAGGCGGCGGAGAATATCGCACAGGTGGGTGAGGCGGGGGAAATGGGGTGGGGAGCGTTGTGGGGTAGAGGTGTGGGGGACATGGGAGGGGCTGGGACAGAGGGAGAGATGCCGTGCAGCGTCGGGGCGGGGGGGGGGGTGGGCTCTTTACAGCTGTGGGGTGTATCAGTCTGAAGCTGGTTAAATGGCTTAGACCGAGCGATCTAGTAAAGTAGCGCTGCTTTATTACTGTCAGAATTACTGCCATGAAATTATATTTGTTCATTTTTTTCTGTAAGGTATTTGGGATACACGTATTGCCGGAAAATGTATCTTTATTATTGTCCGCAAGTAGTGAGAACACATTATCATGCAACTGAAAGACTATGTTGCTTCCATAGCGACTCGTGTTCATCTGTAACGCCTGTGATCAAATCACGTCATGGTCTGTCGGAGATGTAATCATGGACAATTCAATGACCTCAAAGTAGATTTCCCGGCGATAGATATGTCGATAGATGGATCGCCATATGATCCCCATTGGGTCATTGGATGCTTACTTTGCTATGGGCGAGGCTTGAATGAAGGCTTGCAAAATGAATTCAATTGTTGAGTTGCACGATAAATCAATTAATGGCCTCTTCCAATGATGAAAGTTCGTCATAGACTCGACGCTACGCGTGTCATTCATGACGAACTTTAATCATTGGACTCTCCCATAAATATCTATATATACATTGTCCATTTCAAATAGGAGCGCGCCCGCCCACTTGGCGACTGGTTCGAGCGAATTTCCGCTGGAGGGGTTCGGTGCCGACGCTATCCACTGAAAGAATCGCAAATACCCAGTGAACAATATGGTCCGCCTGGTTTCATTTGAGACTAATGTGGGATGATTAAGAACGAAGTTTCATATTGTGCAGACTTTTTAGGTTTTCCTAGTACGATAAATGAGAATGACATATAGAAATAAGACACTTCAGTGTGGTATCCAACCGGATTACTGCGACGGTGGAGAATTGGAGATGGAGATGCTACCAAGCATGTGCGTCGCCGGCGGGGGAGACGGGGGGACGTCCCCCCCCCCCCCCCCCCCAAGTTAAAACAAATCAGGGGACGTCCCCCGTCCCCCCTCCCCCCCCCCCCAAGAAAGCAGACTTGTTTGATTTTTTTCTTCTGAATTCGTTCCAAAGGATATGAACCTTAATTTATTCTTAGCTCAAATTACGTCATTTTTCACCGTATATCGTTGAGTCCTTTCTTTGTACTTAAAGATGTAACATGTAAAGATGTTAGGTACTTAATTACTTTGTAGAAAATAAAATTATGATATGGCAGCTAAAAGTTGGTACACAAGATTGGCTTCTGCTATGATTGAATGTCAAGTTCGTCCATTCATTCACCATTCATTCCAAGGCCTTAGACACAATTCAGCCAAGGCAGCGAATATCGTGACGTTATGGGTACATCCATCAATATGCTGTGCGGCTTTCCTGGGAAACTTGGCATCAAACATTTTGAGATGTATGTTGTTTTTGCCTTAGTGCGGCAACATTCTGTGTGTGCTGGCGTGGATAAAGCAGGTGATGAGTAAACGCGTCGGATGTTTACTGTTGTATCGCATTTATCGTTGCGGCATGGCTGCTCTGTCACCTTGGTGAAGAACCACGTTATCTCCCTGAACCATTGTAGACAGTCGCAGCCGGCCTGAACCGAGCGCCTCAGTTGGGAATGGCTGCTTAGAAAGGCCGATTGTCACGGCTATCCTGATACATCGAACGTATCAGCGCCTTCCCGCGCCTCATGTGGTCGATGTCGCATCTTCATCCTGTCGGGGTGGAGTGGTCTAAAGCGGGAGTCGTTCTTAGGATGGCCTAATTTCCTTCGATGGGTGCTTCAATCTCAGACTGCGAGGATGGCCGACCAACCACCCACCACCGGCTGTGTAATATAGACTGCCTGCCCATCCGTTCGGTACAGGGATCGGATGGTATAACGTATACCGCTGACCGGCCGACGGGATACACCGGCCACTCTGTGGGGTGGCGACCAGTGGTCAGCGGTCTGCAGTCAGTGGTCAGCGTTCAGTGGTCAGTGGCGGGGGTGGGGGCGGCGGCGGCGGCGGCAGCGGTGGCCACTGGCCGGTCCCGTGTCTGGTGATGGACGGGCCCGTCAGCGGCCAAGACAGATGCAGACTGATGGACGCCGTCGGCCGCACTCCGTCGACAGCGCCTGCTTACCGTCAGGGTTATACATTATACAACCCTCCGGTTACGCAGCCCAGGCTACGGACGCAGAAACGGCCCGGACTGGGAAGATCATCCTACGCTATATAGTATAACGATCTCTTAAATCCCGGACGTTTTGATAGCTCTTAAATCCCGGACGTTTTGATAGTATTCTCGGTTTTCGATTTGTACGCAAAAGGATATGAAACGAAGCTATGCTCATATGAAGCTATCCTATGATTGTGTCGTGATTTGTGACTAGTGTCCTGTCCATTTGTATCGTTTTCCTCCATCTTCAAGCTGTCTTTTGAGCAGCGCAGTGCCCCAGCATCGCGCCGCAGACGTCTGTTTGTACTGCCACCTGACCTATCATTTGTAGTCTTGACTTAATTCTTAAGTCATCTTAAGTCTTCTCAGTTCATTATGTGGCAGCTATACCGTGCATCCGTACATCTTCTATGAACCAGGGAAGAGGTTATCAGTATCAGATGGTATAGCCCCCGGGCAGAGGCTATACCATCAGCCAATCAGCTTGCAGCTGGTGCTAGCAAGCGAACGCCGGCCGCCGGTTGGCACATCTCCAATGCGAGTCTATCCTTACGCGACTACTTTCGAATCTGATTGGCTGAACCATTTTTTTACATTCGCGTGACGTCAGGACTCTGACTCAGAGAGTATGCATATAATTTTGATAAACAATACAAATTTACGATCTTATGTCCTAAATCGGCGCGATATAAGGCCATTTTTGACAATATAAAAAGAAATTGTATTATAAAATATAATCAAATCGTGTTTGGTAAAAAATTCCAAGGTGAACTATTTCCTTTAAAGGGATTATACGGGTTTCCGTCCTGAAAGTAAATGCACTCTTTTGCGGTTGTATGAGCTTTAAACACGTTTAAGACATATAACAGGGACCTCAATGCTCATTTAGTCCATTATTTCAGAAATTATCAGCGTTAAAACTTGGGCGTTTTTCGAGACTAGTATCAGATAACGAGTACTTGATCGGCACTACTGTCCACCACTTTTATCTTAAGATAAATTTTAGAGTTTTGAATTATCTGCAAGTCCTGCACTGGATCACAAAATTATTATGCAATTCAAAACTGATGGGACTTTGTATTACTACACACTGTTCGTTGAGGTTTTGTGTTTTTGTGGTTTTCTTTTCTCTGGCCTTTAGCGTTGAGAATTTGGTGGTGGCGTATTAATTTTTTGGCATGAAAATTCATGAAAAATATATAATTGTATGGGAAAACTAGGTAACTGCTGCTGTCGTTGGAACAAAACAAGTTTATTTTCTTCAAATATTGCTTATTTTACCGGAAATATGCCATACGTGAGGTGTTTTTATTAGCATAAAAGAGATGACTGGCTCTGCCTCAGCCGGTTTTGCAGAAAATACGCGGTGGCATCAACGCGCACTTTGGAATGTCCTTACGTGCAGAAAAGGTCATTTCCATAAAAATGTGGCTACCGTGGGACTTCTACCACCTTTATAAGTACGTTTTACTATGTAACTCAATTATTCTGGGGAAACCCCGTATAATCCCTTGAATATGTTCAAGGCTCGCGTCGGGACTTCTGCGACACCTGGGCATCAGCAGCGTTAATTTAGAGGCAGAGGATCTACCTGAATGAGTCGACCCGATGAAGCCGCGACACAGAGTGCCCCGTCTATCCCTCCTACCATGGGCGGGGGACACGTCCCCCCCCCCCCCCCCCCCCCCCAAAAAAAAAAACATTTTCGGATTTAACATTACGCCTATGGGCGTTGCATGGAAAGAATCGACTTCAAAGTTCCTCCGCCCCCCCCCCCCCCTCAACTTTCGGAAGGTGGCGCCGCCCTTGCCTCCCACCAACCTGAGTTCAGCTGCCTTTCACGCAGGCCCCGGGCGTCGGTGAAAGCGGGCAGCGAAAGCGGTAAGCCTTCAGGATTGGCTGTGCGTGAACGCACAGCCGCGTCACGTCCATTATAATATTATATATTATACCTTATGATATTACCTTATAATATTATAATCTTACATCAGCATCGACTTGTTCAACTGGATCCAGCGGCCTTGTTTTAATCAGAAACAATCTGTTGTGCACTTTTCCGGCGCTCCTTTTCTCAGAACTCATTTTCCCGTTTTTGTATAACATAGTTATTCTTGTTGTTAAGAATCAAATCCTTTACAGTTTATGTCTCTTGTCAGTCGCATCTTATTTTCGTGAGAAATCACGAGTGGTTGACTTCTTTCAATCAATAAGTGTTTTAGCTAATTTTAAACCCTTCGGAACAAAAAGTGTTCAATAAAATAGACTAAGTAATTTCTAAGAACAAACTTTAAAATGGACTCATTCATATTCCAGCAAACCCAACGGGTCTTATCTCTGGCTCGCTCACGCGGTTGTTAGCACGGCGTATATTTGTATTAAGCCTATATGTGTTGCGCTAATTCATACACACACACACACACACACACACACACACACACACACACACACACACACACACACACACACACACACACACACACACACACACACACACACACACACACACACACACACACACACACACACACACACACACACACACACACACACACACACACACACACACACACACACACACACACACACACACACACACACACACACACACACACACACACACACACACACACACACACACACACACACACACACACACACACACACACACACACACACACACACACACACACACACACACACACACACACACACACACACACACACACACACACACACACACACACACACACACACACACACACACACACACACACACACACACACACACACACACACACACACACACACACACACACACACACACACACACACACACACACACACACACACACACACACACACACACACACACACACACACACACACACACACACACACACACACACACACACACACACACACACACACACACGCACACGCACACGCACACGCACACGCACACGCACACGCACACGCACACGCACACGCACACGCACACACACACACACACACACACACACACACACACGCGCGCGCACACGCACACGCACACGCACACCTGTATAAATCCGGAAATAAGAGATTTGCGACGGCTTATACATGGAGAAAAAACGCGACACGTACAAAGCAATCATCATATATGTAATGCACTTCCTCGGAACTGTATTGAAAGCTGGCCTCTTGCGCTAATCACTTTATTTTATAAAGGTTATTTGCGCAGTGTTTACCTGCAAGATGAATAGCTTTAATTTCTTAGATGGAGCTTTGATTGTAGGTCCGTGTTGGTTGACTTATATTTTTTGTTCAATTTCTTTCTTGTGTTCTCTCAGAGCTCTGCTAAAATTGCATGTCATAGCTGCGTATATTGCATATATTGCCCTTTGTAGTTCCGTAATTTCGTTTTAATGTATATTTTTCTTTATTTGATTTCATCTCTGTCCTCTTAGATCTGCTTATAATACAATATAACCCTGGGTGTGCGTTTCACCACGGTCTATATCAGCTGTCTTCCGGATGGAGGGTTTCCGTTTCGCCAATTGGACGCGTTTGGCGGCCGGAATGTGACGGCGGTTATCGGCGGCTGCCAGTGTGACCCGTCTGCAGACCGGCCTTTGTCAGAGGCATTAGCCGCCAGCTGAATGACTTTGAAATGTGCCCCGATTCCCTGAACAGGCTCACCAGAAGGGACGCTTGTTCCGAGAGATCTGTCCGCATGACTGGTCGCTTATTGGACTGGGCTTCCACCGCACTTTAATCGGTGCTTCGCCGTCCTGGCAGGGGCGAGACGCGGTCATTTGCAGCTCATTGTGCTCTGCTGGAGGGCATTGGTCCACATTTGAAAGGCAGAACGCTGTCGTGTCTCGATCTGTTCTGAGCACTGTTTGCCTTATTTCCAAAACAAAACGCTGCAGAAGCAATTGCATATGGATGGATGTAGAAACATTATTTATATATTATATTATATATATTTATATTATATTACGTTTAGGAAACATTATTTGACGAATGGTGTTTTTTTTTCCTTATCGTCAGTTTGTTTATACTTAGTTGTTGATTTTCAACGGCGCATTGAACGTTCTGAGAAACGTTGAAATAAATGGAGGTCGCTCACTTGTATGCCATCCGGCGCCGTCCTGTTATTGCCGCCTTGCAGGCATGTGGTGATTATGTTAAAGGGAGTGTGCCTACTTGCATCGCTTATTTGGGGTTATTGACACTGGTCTATAGAACATAGTTTTCTGAATTGACCCTTGACTTCTTTTCTCCAGATTCGCCCTAGTTGCTGAGATATTCCAAAGACTCCAGGAACTTGCTGGGAGCAAAAAGTTATCGGGTAGACTCCAGAGGGCTTCCGCTACTAGAAGCACTGCAACTATCGATTAAACTAGCCGTTTTCACGAAGGATTTTGCGTTTGGGGCGATTGGGGCGATTGGGGCGATTGGGGCGATTGGGGCGTTTGGGGTAAATGGGTCTATAGCTTGTAAGAACACGGCTTTTTCCGGTGATTTTTGGTATCCATCACAATTTTATGAATTAATGTATAAGTATAGTAGAATTAATGTAGTAGTAAGGCTAAAACGTAAACTAGATAATTAGCTTTCATTAAATAAAATACGCAATTGACAGTTAGTTAGTGCAAAACTGAAGATATTAATGGCAAAGAAATATAACATTATGATGAAGAACGCAATCAAATGTCAAAAGCATAGACAGACCTTAAAGGAAATAGTTCACCTTCAACATGGGGTTTTTAACTGAAATAGCAGTTTTGTAGCCCGTGTTGAGAAAACCCTATCTGCAACTGTTCTTGTCTGAAAAGACTCTCCAGCCGAAGATATTTGACTCTTTGGCGAATAAATGCGGCGCATATATGATATACCGTACCATCTGAAAGTGCCAGCACTGCATGGAGCATGCGCAGACCAATAACGCACACCATAAACTTAATAATTTACGACCTTCCGTCCTGAATTGGCGCGATGTAGGACCATTTTTGAAAAGAAAGAAAAAACTGTATTAAAAAATATAATAAAATCCTGTTCTGATAAATTTTCCGAAGATGAACTATTTCCTTTAATTCAACGTCGCTCCGTCCCGCTGAGATCGTCCAATTTAGAGCGATAACTTCGTTGGTTTCCGAAAACCGGAACAATCCTTACGCATTTCGAATCACACCAAATGTTTTTGATTTGATTAATTGATTAATTGATGATTCTCGCAAAAAGCTGAAAAGACCTCAGAAACGGCACTTATAAACCCATGAAGCATGCGGGTTTTCTGCAGCCACTGGTACTGAAAACTAAAAAATGGCTGCTTTTTTTCTTCTTTTTTTCTTCTTTTTTCTTTTTTTCTTTTTACCCGGACCGGCCTATAGCCATTTCCCGGTTTTGGGGAAATTACTTCTGGCAATTTGCCAGGCAAAGAGTTACGTTAGTCGGTTTATGGGAACCCGAGCAAGCAAGGGAATAGGGTAGCTATTTTACGTTAATTAATTACGTTAACAGGTTTATGTGAACCCGACAAATTTATTGTTCAAAGTAAATATAATATCTAACATTACGTTAAGTATTTCGTTCAAGGTCAAAAATAAGTAAAACACGAGACACACATGCATACATATTTTTATTACAATACACTTGTACAATGTCAGTGTTGATGGAGCCGTGGGGGTGCCGTCATTGCAACAACGGGAGACTGTTGCCAGTCTCCCTGGCTCCGGTGCCTCGGCGAGACCTGGTTGTGGGGTGTGTTTAGCCGGGCGAAAAGTCCTGAATAATAAAAAACCTAGCGTCTAAGGCAAAGGGGAAATAACCTGCGCGGTGGGTCAAAATGCGCAAGGCCAAAAACCCCTGTCATATTTGTTTAGCTATACGTGTTTGGTAGAAATAATCTAAGAGGAGACCTATCACTTAGTTCTAATCGTGTTGTATAAAGAAAATCATAAAGAAGTGTGATTAATTCGGGATGGGAGTCATGAAGTAAAAAGGTTTGCGAATACTGCACCGCAGTGCATGGGACGGGATGGATACTGCACCGCAGCGCAGCGGACACCGCACCGCAGCGCAGTGGAGTGGGCACCGCACCGCAGCGCAGCGGCCACCGCGCCGCAGCGCAGCGTCGGGATCTGGTAACAAAATGCGAATACTGCACCGCAGCGCATTGGCGGGGTGGATACTGCACCGCAGCACAGTGGAGTGGACACTGCACCGCAGCGCAGCGGCCACCGCGCCGCAGCGCAGCATCGGCATCTGTGATCAGGGGCGGGTGTACAATTAGAAGGCTCTGGCAAGATAAGGCGGGGCGGCGGGCGGTGCCCCTGAGGGGGGCTGGGAGGGGGGACTGAGCGGCGGGCGGAGCAGAGGGCCCCAGTCCGACGGGGAGAGCGGCGGGAGGGGCCCCTGAAGGGGGCTGGGAGGGGGACCGTCCAGGGGGGCACGCGGACGCGCGCCGGAAGACCCCTGAGGGGGACGGAGGGGCGGGGGGTCGCCATGACCGGAGGAGGGAGGGGAAAGTTAAAACAAGAACCTAAGTTTTACGTTAATTTGCCACACACGACAGAACGTGTTGGCAACTGCAACTGCAAGTTAACTCAAAGACTGGAGGGGACCTATACCGTGGAGGAGGCCTATTGCCAATCTATTGAATCTGCCTACTTAAAAATATCTAAGAGGCTACCTATATAAGGGTCTAACGACCCTGCCACATGCACGTGGACAGGGTCCCGCACCCGGAAGCGGTGGAGGGCTGGAGCAGGCTGTCTGGAAGGCGTCCGTGGTCCGATGTCGATGAAAGGATGCCAAAATGGCTGCTCTAGAACGAACGGACGCCATTGCTTGGCGCATACCACGGCTCTGCGCATGCGCAATGTGACGTCAGGCGACCAGCCGGCTGGTCGCCATGGTGACCAGCCTGCTGGCGCCGGAGCCACGTGTGCAACGCGACGTCAGGCGACCGGCCGTCCCGTCGCCATGGTAACCGGGCGGAGGCGCCTGCGCAGAGCCAGCGCAGAGCCGGAGCCAGCATTTCCGTCATCTTACAAGAAATGATCAAAACGAAATCGCTAATTATCATTAATCCTTGCTTTCAAAAGTGAATATGACTGAAAATATGAATGGACTAATTCATCTAGTTTTCATTGAAATTAGCTATTATTCCTGAAAACCATGTCGTTGCAAAATATGACAATTTCCCGAACCAGCCACTTCCGGGATTCGAGCAAGATTGCGTCGCACAAACACCCCAGCCGTCTGGCAACACCAGACGACTGGGGTGTTTATATACACCACCATATATACACCAGAAAGTTTAAGATGAAATTTTAATTTTGAGTAAACTATGGTGTTATCATTCAAATGGAATTTCCAGAAAAATAATGCATTCATAAAGTTGCGATTGCTACCAAAAATCACCTAGAAAATCCGTGTTCTTACAAGCTAGACCCATTTACCCCAAACGCCCCAATCGCCCCAAACGCAAAATCCTTCGTGAAAACGGCTACTGCTAGCATATTGTTAGCGCCGGCCAATAGCAATTCAACAAAACAGCTCGTGCACGCTGACAGCAGCAGCCGAACAGAAACTGGACGGCCATCATATTTTTCGATGATAGCCGTTTCGATGATGGCTGATGGCCATTTTTTGAAGAAGATATCAATTTAGAGCTACGCAACTTGCACATAATAAAGTTCACAGTGGCAAGAACGTGCTGTGCAAAACTTGCCTTTCTATCTTGCATGATATGACCGTAATTGTATTGTCTTATGTGCGCCGTTTTACATAGCATCACCATAGTGACGATCGTTTTATAGATATCGAAACAAAACATAAGAAAAAAAAGCAATGTAAGTAAGCGTGTCTGTATCTGACACCGGCGTTCTGTCTGCTGGTGATCATGTTAATGTTAAGTATCGCGACACGTCTGCGTGTCTGTATCTGACACGGGCGTTCTGTCTGCTGGTGATCATGTTAATGTTAAGTATCGCGACACGTCTGCGTGTCTGTATCTGACACGGCGTTCTGTCTGCTGTCACAGGTCTGCATGGAGAAGAGCAAGAAGCTGGACAACTTGGCCACCGTGATGACGCTATATTCGCGGCGCACCTTCAGCAAGGAGAGCTTCCAGTGGACCAAGTGCGTTGTCAAGTACCTGATGGATACCTACACCCACCTCAGCATTCCGGTCATCACCTTCCTGGTCGAGGTGAGGCGGGTCATCGAGTAGAGTCGGGGCGGGGCTCTGGGTAAAGTTTGGGTGGAGGGTTAAGCTCGGATGGAGCTTGGCTGGGTGGAGGGTTGGAGCTCAGGGTGGCTAGGGTGGATGATTGAGCTCGGGTGTGGCTTACATAAGGTTGAGAGGGGTGTTACCAAAAGACTCGACGCTGCGACACAAACAGAGAATATTGGCCCTGCCGCTGCTACAGCGTTGAAACTCCATTCACTCAGTTGTCACCGACACCCATCCCACCAGCATTCTGCGGCGAATATATGTGCCTTTGTAACGGTGTCGCGAAATTGGTTACGTTATGGCTCCTTTCTATTTGTATGAAGTGGGCCAAATTGTTCTTGAGCTCCACAAGAGGAGGTAGAGTAAAAGTATACATTTCGGCGAAGACATGATACACAGAACCAACACTTGTTGGGTTTATATTATTGACAGCACCAGCTGAGGAGCGATCGAGTCCATCTCCGCCCGCCTGTTTACTGTCGGGTTTTAGTTGCTGGTGTCTGCTCCGTACCACGTAGTAGGCTTGACTGTATGCTGGGGGCCACTGGCCGCGGCCCGGACTGGCACTGGTGACTGGTCGTTACTGGTAAACTCTCCTAAATAGAGGTCAAACGGCACTTGTGCCGTCCATAATGCAGTGGCATGTGTCGCTTTCCAAGCTCCCCACCGGCGTTGCCGAGTATGCGTGGCTTGGGCTGTTCGGAAGTTAGGAAGGTGAATGGTACTTAGTGGCTATTGCGCCTTTGCACGATAATTTCCTGGGGTGTCCTAGATGCACGAATAATAATTGGCTAACACAACTAAACAACTAAAACAACTAAAACAAGCTGCACATACTTGTGCACTGTGCAGCTTGTTGATGAAATATGTCGAAGTACGAAGCATGCATGATTGCAGCTTGAAAGGCTACAGGTTTTTGCAGAGGCAACGTCAACCTTCCACACACCGCCAACAATGCGACACTCTCCAGGGTTATATGACACGAGTCCGTATTACCAGTGTACCCGCCCCGTGGGCACCGAACCGCGTTATCCCGTGACAGATCTTCGCGACTCGGCGCCCGCCGCCGCCCGCGGCCGAGCACGCAGGCCGCCGAGCGGCCCAGCCGAAAGGTCAGTCCGCGCAGTGCGCACCCGCCCCCACCCGCCATAATACTGGGGGCCAGGACAGGTTTACTGTGACGGCGGCGGCGACGGATTTAACGTCACGGTATCATATGGTGACGGTTAGCGTACAATCTAATGCCCTAATATCATATTATATGTCTTGACTGACATCATAGATCAAGACTTCCTGCATCAGTAATGAAAGCCGCCCACATTTCTCTAAACATCTTACGCTTTTGAAATGCTGCTGTTTTATCCATGTTAAATGTGTTGATTAACAACGGTCGAAACAATGTGACATTGATTACTCCCTCTCGGGCACGCTGTCTGGCTATAAATTGTTTTGCGACTAAAATGATTAAGTTAACTACTTAGAGTCCTAACTCATGCAGCCAAATATAGCATTATAGCATGTTAGCATAATTCGACTTCTTGTTGGTAATTTAGCATTCAGTATACGTGTCAGCTCGCCACATAAAGTGTTAACCAAGAAACAATGGTACAAAGTTTCAATTTCACCGCAGTTGTCGCAGTTGTTCTTGGTACAATTAAATGCATACACTTCAAATATATTTGTTTAAAGGTGAGATGCGAGGTATTGGGTAAGTGCTGTCTCAAGTGTTGTCTCAATCCTGCCAGTCATGAGTGTTACACCAACACCTTATGCAACACTGAATAATAACACTGAGAACACGGCCGCTGTAACCGGTCGCAGGCCGTCACACTCGAGGGCAAATTAGCGAGCGCTGAAGCAACTCGCAGCCGGTTTGTCAGGGGAAGGAAGTCTGCAGCCCACTGCTCGCCCGACCCAGCTGCATGGGCAGGATTGGTGTAGGAGTTCGGACTTGGTATAGTTTTTATAAAAGATATTCAGCGGTTATTCAGCATTGTACAATCTGTTTATATAACAGATATGTTTAACTCACCATTGGGTGAATAAACTTGCACCCCCTCGATGAGCATTCTTACTGGCACCAAAGCGTGCTTTAGGACGAATCTTGTTGAGAGCTTTCGGTTGTCGTCTTTTGCATCTGGATACGATCACTATTCACTGGTTCGGAATATAACATCACGGGGTAATATTTGTAGGGTAGGTAGTAGGGTAGCCTTTCGGCTGGGATGGCAGTTAAAGGGAATGTTTCACCTTTCTGAAAGTTGTCAAATATCCGCTGGTTCTAGTCGAAAATATGAAGTAAGTGCTGCTAAAAACGATGGTGATATTTTTATCTCGAAAAGTCAATTAAGGTTTTTAATTTGGAATGATGACGTCATTATTGAGCTATAGACCGCCGCTGATTGGCTGACAAAGTGGGATTGGCTGACAAAGTGGCTGTCAGCCAATCAGCGGCGGCACTAGCCTAGACCCCATTTTGCAAATGAGAAATTAAATTGCTTAAAAACGGCTAAGTTTTGGGAAAATGACCTTAGTATTTTCGACATTTTAATCACGGCCAAAGATAATGGCTATCTCAGTTCAAAACCAATACAAAGGTGAAACATTCCCTTTAATGGCGTTCGGCTGAGACACCAGTCATTGGCGATTGAATATTGAAGAGTCATAATTGGTGCACACACGCTCAGGCACAGTCGCATCAGTTGTGTTATGCGCGTGATTTATGCGAACCCGCGTCGTTCCATCAGTAGCGTACCCAGGATTCACTCCAGGAGGGGGCAAGTTTTGCTCAGGGGGCATAAAGTACCCCCACCAAAAAAACAACTCGCCGGATTTGGCCCACTATATTTTTAAAAGGGCATATTTTCACCATTTTTCTCTTTAAACAAAATATAAAAAATATTCATTTTTTCGATCAATGGGGGCACGTACAGACCTTCAGGGGGGGGGGCAATTTCCCCGTTTGACCCCCCCCCCCCCCCATTGTGTACGCCTATGGGTTCCATGTACTCTGCGCCACAGTCAGTAGCAGGAATCGCGTATTTAAATTGTAATGATTGATGCTGACGTCAACAGGCCCGTGCGGACGACACCGGCCTGCAGCTGACTACCATCGCGCCTGGCTATTCGCTTTATAGCATGTGCGTAGGTAATACCGTACTTAGTAATCTTGGTGCGTACTCTGCTCTTCTCGGCATGCCTAATGATTGATGCTGACGTCAACAGGCCTGTGCGGACGACACCGGCCTGCAGCTGACTACCATCGCGCCTGGCTATTCGCTTTATAGCATGTGCGTAGGTAATACCGTACTTAGTAATCTTGGTGCGTACTCTGCTCTTCTCGGCATGCCTAATGATTGATGCTGACGTCAACAGGCCTGTGCGGACGACACCGGCCTACAGCTGGCTACCATCGCACCTGGCTATTCGCTGTATGACTGTAGCATGTGCGTAGGTATGTACCTAGTAATATTGGTGCGTACTCTGCTCATCTCGTCATGCGCCCCCAATCTGTGGTGTATAATTTGTTGCTAATCTGGCATTAGCGTACAATAAGTAACCAGCAGTGATTGGTTAGTTCGACTCTCAGTAACCGAAGGTTGGTTGAACATTGGAAGGTTGGTTCACCGGCAGTAGAGCTGTGCCTCACTAGCAGGCTAAGTTATGCAGATAGAATGCGCATACAAGAACATGCTTCAAAACACAACATTGTCAAATACATCGCAAAAATGACGTCAACCACCACCAGGTGCCGCAGAAAATCGTGAAAAGGCGAGCTAAAATCTGACGGGTTTAGAACAACTTGTATTGCCTAATTTTAAAAGCACAGAAGTTGCCATAAAATACCGGGTGATCATTGGAGAAGGAAATAAAGTAAACCACAGTCACAGGCATATATTATAGATTTAAACACAACAAACGCACATGAATAGAATGCCTAAAGGCGGCCGCTCACTAGGCCATTCGGCGCGCGGAGGTCGCGATAACGCTACGACTTTCCGCGCATCTTTAGCGACTTTCCGCGTTCGCGTCAGCCGAAACGTCAAAAATCGCGGACGAATGTCGTCGGCCGGCCATCTGCGGACCGGCGGAAAAAAGCTGATTCGAACGAGCTTTTTCCGCGACTGAACGCCGCGGAGCCGCGGACAACAAAATTGATCAGGCAACAGTGGCGAATATATGCAAGACAGAGGTACAAATTTTGCACAGCATGCTCTTGCCGCTGTGAAATTTGTTATCTAAAAGTTTCGTGGTTCTAAACTTACATCTTCGTCGAAAAATGTCCATCATGAATTTACCTTGTGACAGGCTGTAGGCACAGGTTGCGACATGCTGTAGGTCGGCGGGGCGGAATCTCGCGAGCAGACAGCGCCGAATCCGCCGGAACAAGGACGATATTCAGCGGTATCGACGCGATTTTCCGAGGCGGAATGTCGCAGTATATCGCGCGCCGAATGACCTAGTGTGCGGCCGCCTTAAGGTGGGACATTTGTTGTCATACAAACGCAGTTCATCTCTTGTTCGGCGTTCCTCTACAACAGGAGCTCAAAATGTCCACCCTCCTCCGCGTAGCAAAGCTCGGCTCGGCGTCGGGTATGACGCACCATCCGCCTCAGCTGGTCCTCGTCCATGTAGCGGGCGAAGTTTGCCACGATCGACTTCAGCTGCTTCAGGGTTCGGGGCTGGCGACTGACGACCTAATCCACAGCTTGAGGCCAGAAGCTGAAGTCCAGGCAGGACAGATCCGGACTGTATGGTGAATCCTGCGGGAGATCAGCCGATCGCCGAACTTCGACCTCGAGGGTGTGACGTGTGAAGGCGCGCCATCCTGCTGAAACGAGTGCCCTCTTCGGGTTACTTGGGCACCAACATGAACACAAGGGCACTGGTTTCAGCAGGATGGCACGCCTTCACACGTCACACCCTCGAGGTCGAAGATCGGCTGATCTCTCGCAGGATTCAGCATCATTTGTTTGTTTATTTGCGCAAATCGTCGACGGGATCCCCAATGATGGACGAAGTAAAAATGTCAAATTACCTTAAGCTACAAGACATTAGACAAATACATGTTAAAATATACGAAATACGCCCTAAACATAAAATATGACATGAACGAAACATCCAGCACACACAGCACAAAATCAGTTACAACGATGCGACGTACAACCTCACTTTGGTGCGGAACTGATGGTACGTATCGGCAAAGAGATCAGCATTGGGACACGTTCCTATAAAGCGGTTAAGTTGCCTGGGCAGTCTGGCGAACAGTCCCTCTTTGACCGTATTTACCCTGGAGTACGGCACATTAAGCAATGTGAGGGTCAGCTGCCTGGTAGTACGACACGGTACATTGACGAAAAATGACCGCAATACAAATGACGATGATATTTTATCCTTAAAAACGTTGCGAATGCACATAAGATCATGATGGGTCCTACGTGCCGATACAGAAACAAGTTTAAAATGAGACGATAGGTCATAGTACGCCATGTATGGTGATTGCGAGCGACAGTGGGCGTTCAGCCACATCAGGAACTTATGTTCTATGCGCTGCAGCCTATTAGTGTGCGTGCGAGCGGCACCGCCCCATATCACGCTACAATATTCCATATGTGTGCGGACGTAGGCAAAATACGACGTCAGTACTGATGTCTCTTTGATATATCCTCTCGGGTTAGCCCTCTAGAACGATCTAATAAGGACGCCAAGGGCTCTATTGGCTCTTCTCATGGTATTTTGGATATGATTGCTAAATGTCAGCTTTGTGTCTAGAATTACTCCTAAATCGCGAACATATTCCACGTCTTCCAACGTGGTGTTTCCGATCGAATATTGCGTCACTATTGGCTTCGTTCTCAGTATCATCCGAAAAGATTTGCACTTGGACGGGTTCAGTTTGAGCATCAAAGTTTTGGACCACTTATAGAGCTGATTTAAATCTGTCTGGAGTACTTCAGCGTCGCTTTGACAAACAATTTTTCGGAACAGTTTTGCATCGTCAGCAAACATCAGAACCCGAGAGGATATACCGTCCGGCAAGTCATTAATGTATAAAGAGAACAAAATCGGAGAGATCAATCCGCCTTCCGGTATTCCCGACGTTACCCGGCACCACTCTGAGCACTTGCCGTTGACTACCACTCGTTGTTCCCGGCTGTCTAGGTAAGATGTGAACCATTTTAGGGCCGAACCAGTGATATTGTACGAATTTTGAAGTTTGTGTTCCAGAAGAGTGATTTAGACTTTGAAAGGCTGCCGAGAAATATGTATAGATGCAATCAGTTTGCAGTCGCTCTTCGATGGAGTCCCACGCAGTGACCAGTAGTGATGCCAGGTTAGATACGCACGACCTACCCGACATGAATCCATGTTGTGCTGGTGAGATAGCGGGCGCCACATGTCGCAAAAGGCCTATATACACAACTTTTTCAAGTACCTTGCCAAAGAGGGGAATCAGCGATATAGACCGGTAGCAGTTCGGATCTTTTACACTACCCTTTTTGAAGACAGGCACAACATTCGCCCGTTCCCAGAGCTCCGGAAACACCTCGTCTCAATGACATTTGACAAATCTTGGTTAACGGAATGACGAGCGCTTCACTGCATTCCCGAATAATACGAGCACTGATCCCGTCCGGGCCACACGCCTTGTTGGCAGGGATACTCTCGAGAATCGCCCTGACAGTATTTAAGTCACATTCGAGCTCAGCTAATGATGGCAAGTTATACACGGGCGCATCAGGAAGCTCAGAAATGGCGGCGTCTGAGAATTTAGACGCGAAAACCCTACTGAGCACATGCGCCTTATCCCAGTCTTCCGTTATCTCGGTTCCGTCTACCTTCAGTGCTGACAGAGCTCTGTTACCGTTTTTGATACTTTTCAAAGATGACCAAAATCGTTTGGGGTTGGATTTGAAGTCATCGGTGAGTCCGATTAGATAAGCACTATACCTGGAATTGGCTGCATTTTTAAACGCCCTTCTATTATCCCGAAAGTCGTGCTCGGTTTCCTCACATCGATTTCTTTTTATTCTTCGAAAAGCTGCTTCCTTCTCGAGTAAAAAAAATCGCAGATCTCGGTCAAACCAAGGAGGGAAATTCCGTTTGATCTGGACGACAGGGATAGAGTCGGCCACCATACAGTTCGGATCTGTCCTGCCTGGACTTCAGCTTCTGGCCTCAAGCTGTGGATTAGGTCGTCAGTCGCAAGCCTAGAACCCTGAAGCAGCTGAAGTCGATCGTGGAAAACTTGCCCGCAACATGGACGAGGACCAGCTGAGGCGGATGGTGCGTCACACCCGACGCCGAGCCGAGCTTTGCTACGCGGAGGAGGGCGGACACTGAGCTCCTATTGTAGAGGAACGCTGAACAAAAGATGAATTGTGTTAGTATAACAATGACAACAAATGTCCCACCTTAGGCATTCTATTCATGTGCGTTTGTTGTGGTTAAATCTATAATATATGCCTGTGACTGTGGTTTACTTTATTTAATTATTTAATGATCACCCGGCCCTGATGTCACTGGCCAAAATGCATGTCGCCATCATCGGTAGTCCATAAAACGCAGGGGGGTGTCATCCCTATCTCCGTAACGTGTCCACTCCTCTAAATGACGTCACCCCAGTAGTCAATTCTGGCTCATGTCGTCTGCGGTCGGTTAAAACGTTTTGCGCAAATCATTTTTTTACAAATAAAGATACAGCAATAATTTTGATATCGTGTTCGCCTCGTCAGGACGCGTCTATTCATACCAATTGCACGTGGTTTAGATCAAATTCAATAGTTCATCGAACTTCGAAGGGGCGGGGCTTAGACGGAGCCTGCTGGTGACCGCCGAACCGCAAGGGGACCGTGAACAAGGCCCTGACATTTGATGACCTCTAGTGACCTCAATATTGACCTGAGCCTAAAATGGTCCAGAAGATATCGATTCGCCTTGTTTTGAGCTTCCCAACGCTGTCTTTTTCTTTTCGTAACCTTTTTACTTTCCCGAGTTAGATGGTATTTATTTTTCCCGAAATAGCATTAACTGCAATGGCGGAGGAGGCCGATGAATCCAAATGACGTCACGCTCTAACGTCATGATCACGTAGAATCGCCGGATGACTCTACCTCCTATATATGGCCTTGATAAAACGGCCACTTTACTCATTCACGGAATAAATATTCGTATATTCACGGTCATGGGGTTATCCACTAATGTAGTGGCCATTAAGCCCCGAGTCAAAATGGGAATCACAAGGGCAGGGGGACAACTGACACTCACTGACGC
>JAXIVJ010009414.1:0-51128 GCA_036785665.1 Chirona hameri | reverse complement strand
TAACCGGTGCACCGGCAGTCCCACTATATTGTGTATGGTGATGATCCGGGTTAACCGGTGCACCGCAGTCCCACTATATTGTGTATGGTGATGATCCTGCGGGTTAACCGGTGCACCGCAGTCCCACTATATTGTGTATGGTGATGATCCTGCGGGTTACCGGTGCACCGCAGTCCCACTATATTGTGTATGGTGATGATCCTTTAACCGGTGCACCGCAGTCCCACTATATTGTGTATGGTGATGATCCTGCGGGTTAACCGGTGCACCGCAGTCCCACTATATTGTGTATGGTGATGTTCCTGCGGGTTAACCGGTGCACCGCAGTCCCACTATATTGTGTATGGTGATGATCCTGCGGGTTAACCGGTGCACCGCAGTCCCACTATATTGTGTATGGTGATGATCCTGCGGGTTAACCGGTGCACCGCAGTCCCACTATATTGTGTATGGTGATGATCCTGCGGGTTAACCGGTGCACCGCAGTCCCACTATATTGTGTATGGTGATGATCCTTTAACCGGTGCACCGCAGTCCCACTATATTGTGTATGGTGATGATCCTGCGGGTTAACCGGTGCACCGCAGTCCCACTATATTGTGTATGGTGATGTTCCTGCGGGTTAACCGGTGCACCGCAGTCCCACTATATTGTGTATGGTGATGATCCTGTTAACCGGTGCACCGCAGTCCCACTATATTGTGTATGGTGATGATCCTGCTGGTTAACCGGTGCACCGCAGTCCCACTATATTGTGTATGGTGATGATCCTGCGGGTTAACCGGTGCACCGCAGTCCCACTATATTGTGTATGGTGATGATCCTGCGGGTTAACCGGTGCAACCGCAGTCCCACTATATTGTGTATGGTGATGATCCTGGGTTAACCGGTGCACCGCAGTCCCACTATATTGTGTATGGTGATGATCCTTTAACCGTGCACCGCAGTCCCACTATATTGTGTATGGTGATGATCCTGCGGGTTAACCGGTGCACCGCAGTCCCACTATATTGTGTATGGTGATGATCCTGCGGGTTAACCGGTGCACCGCAGTCCCACTATATTGTGTATGGTGATGATCCTGCGGGTTAACCGGTGCACCGCAGTCCCACTATATTGTGTATGGTGATGATCCTGGTTAACCGGTGCACCGCAGTCCCACTATATTGTGTATGGTGATGATCCTGCGGGTAACCGGTGCACCGCAGTCCCACTATATTGTGTATGGTGATGATCCTGCGGGTTAACCGGTGCACCGCAGTCCCACTATATTGTGTATGGTGATGATCCTGCGGGTTAACCGGTGCACCGCAGTCCCACTATATTGTGTATGGTGATGATCTGCGGGTTAACCGGTGCACCGCAGTCCCACTATATTGTGTATGGTGATGATCCTGCGGGTTAACCGGTGCACCGCAGTCCCACTATATTGTGTATGGTGATGATCCTGCGGGTTAACCGGTGCACCGCAGTCCCACTATATTGTGTATGGTGATGATCCTGCGGGTTAACCGGTGCACCGCAGTCCCACTATATTGTGTATGGTGATGATCCTGCGGGTTAACCGTGCACCGCAGTCCCACTATATTGTGTATGGTGATGATCCTCGGTTAACCGGTGCACCGCAGTCCCACTATATTGTGTATGGTGATGATCCTGCGGGTTAACCGGTGCACCGCAGTCCCCCCTATATTGTGTATGGTGATGATCCTTTAACCGGTGCACCGCAGTCCCACTATATTGTGTATGGTGATGATCCTTTAACCGGTGCACCGCAGTCCCACTATATTGTGTATGGTCATGATCCTTTAACCGGTGCACCGCAGTCCCACTATATTGTGTATGGTGATGATCCTTTAACCGGTGCACCGCAGTCCCACTATATTGTGTATGGTGATGATCCTGCGGGTTAACCGGTGCACCGCAGTCCCACTATATTGTGTATGGTGATGTTCCTGCGGGTTAACCGGTGCACCGCAGTCCCACTATATTGTGTATGGTGATGATCCTGCGGGTTAACCGGTGCACCGCAGTCCCACTATATTGTGTATGGTGATGATCCTTTAACCGGTGCACCGCAGTCCCACTATATTGTGTATGGTGATGATCCTGCGGGTTAACCGGTGCACCGCAGTCCCACTATATTGTGTATGGTGATGATCCTTTAACCGGTGCACCGCAGTCCCACTATATTGTGTATGGTGATGATCCTTTAACCGGTGCACCGCAGTCCCCACTATATTGTGTATGGTGATGATCCTGCGGGTTAACCGGTGCACCGCAGTCCCACTATATTGTGTATGGTGATGTTCCTGCGGGTTAACCGGTGCACCGCAGTCCCACTATATTGTGTATGGTGATGATCCTGGTTAACCGGTGCACCGCAGTCCCACTATATTGTGTATGGTGATGATCCTGCGGGTTAACCGGTGCACCGCAGTCCCACTATATTGTGTATGGTGATGATCCTTTAACCGGTGCACCGCAGTCCCACTATATTGTGTATGGTGATGATCCTGCGGGTTAACCGGTGCACCGCAGTCCCACTATATTGTGTATGGTGATGATCCTGCGGGTTAACCGGTGCACCGCAGTCCCACTATATTGTGTATGGTGATGATCCTGCGGGTTAACCGGTGCACCGCAGTCCCACTATATTGTGTATGGTGATGATCCTGCGGGTTAACCGGTGCACCGCAGTCCCACTATATTGTGTATGGTGATGATCCTTTAACCGGTGCACCGCAGTCCCACTATATTGTGTATGGTGATGATCCTGCGGGTTAACCGGTGCACCGCAGTCCCACTATATTGTGTATGGTGATGTTCCTGCGGGTTAACCGGTGCACCGCAGTCCCACTATATTGTGTATGGTGATGATCCTTTAACCGGTGCACCGCAGTCCCACTATATTGTGTATGGTGATGATCCTGCGGGTTAACCGGTGCACCGCAGTCCCACTATATTGTGTATGGTGATGATCCTGTTAACCGGTGCACCGCAGTCCCACTATATTGTGTATGGTGATGATCCTTTAACCGGTGCACCGCAGTCCCACTATATTGTGTATGGTGATGATCCTGCGGGTTAACCGGTGCACCGCAGTCCCACTATATTGTGTATGGTGATGATCCTGCGGTTAACCGGTGCACCGCAGTCCCACTATATTGTGTATGGTGATGATCCTGTTAACCGGTGCACCGCAGTCCCACTATATTGTGTATGGTGATGATCCTGCGGGTTAACCGGTGCACCGCAGTCCCACTATATTGTGTATGGTGATGATCCTGGGTTAACCGGTGCACCGCAGTCCCACTATATTGTGTATGGTGATGATCCTGCGGGTTAACCGGTGCACCGCAGTCCCACTAT
This sequence comes from Chirona hameri, assembly GCA_036785665.1. NCBI lineage: Eukaryota > Metazoa > Arthropoda > Thecostraca > Balanomorpha > Balanidae > Chirona > Chirona hameri. The sequence goes on along the minus strand of JAXIVJ010009414.1, from coordinate 47,756 downwards.
ATTGTGTATGGTGATGATCCTGCGGGTTAACCGGTGCACCGCAGTCCCACTATATCTGTGTATGGTGATGATCCTTTAACCGGTGCAACCGCAGTCCCACTATATTGTGTATGGTGATGATCCTGCGGTTAACCGGTGCACCGCAGTCCCACTATATTGTGTATGGTGATGATCCTGCGGGTTAACCGGTGCACCGCAGTCCCACTATATTGTGTATGGTGATGATCCTGCGGGTTAACCGGTGCACCGCAGTCCCACTATATTGTGTATGGTGATGATCCTTTAACCGGTGCACCGCAGTCCCACTATATTGTGTATGGTGATGATCCTGCGGGTTAACCGGTGCACCGCAGTCCCACTATATTGTGTATGGTGATGATCCTGTTAACCGGTGCACGCAGTCCCACTATATTGTGTATGGTGATGATCCTGCGGGTTAACCGGTGCACCGCAGTCCCACTATATTGTGTATGGTGATGATCCTGCGGGTTAACCGGTGCACCGCAGTCCCACTATATTGTGTATGGTGATGATCCTTTAACCGGTGCACCGCAGTCCCACTATATTGTGTATGGTGATGATCCTGCGGGTTAACCGGTGCACCGCAGTCCCACTATATTGTGTATGGTGATGATCCTGCGGGTTAACCGGTGCACCGCAGTCCCACTATATTGTGTATGGTGATGATCCTTTAACCGGTGCACCGCAGTCCCACTATATTGTGTATGGTGATGATCCTTTAACCGGTGCACCGCAGTCCCACTATATTGTGTATGGTGATGATCCTTTACGGTGCACCGCAGTCCCACTATATTGTGTATGGTGATGATCCTGCGGGTTAACCGGTGCACCGCAGTCCCACTATATTGTGTATGGTGATGATCCTGCGGGTTAACCGGTGCACCGCAGTCCCACTATATTGTGTATGGTGATGATCCTTTAACCGGTGCACCGCAGTCCCACTATATTGTGTATGGTGATGATCCGTTAACCGGTGCACCGCAGTCCCACTATATTGTGTATGGTGATGATCCTTTAACCGGTGCACCGCAGTCCCACTATATTGTGTATGGTGATGATCCTGCGGGTTAACCGGTGCACCGCAGTCCCACTATATTGTGTATGGTGATGATCCTTTAACCGGTGCACCGCAGTCCCACTATATTGTGTATGGTGATGATCCTGCGGGTTAACCGGTGCACCGCAGTCCCACTATATTGTGTATGGTGATGATCCTGCGGGTTAACCGGTGCACCGCAGTCCCACTATATTGTGTATGGTGATGATCCTGCGGGTTAACCGGTGCACCGCAGTCCCACTATATTGTGTATGGTGATGATCCTGCGGGTTAACCGGTGCACCGCAGTCCCACTATATTGTGTATGGTGATGATCCTTTAACCGGTGCACCGCAGTCCCACTATATTGTGTATGGTGATGATCCTGCGGGTTAACCGGTGCACCGCAGTCCCACTATATTGTGTATGGTGATGATCCTGGTTAACCGGTGCACCGCAGTCCCACTATATTGTGTATGGTGATGATCCTGCGGGTTAACCGGTGCACCGCAGTCCCACTATATTGTGTATGGTGATGATCCTGCGGGTTAACCGGTGCACCGCAGTCCCACTATATTGTGTATGGTGATGATCCTTTAACCGGTGCACCGCAGTCCCACTATATTGTGTATGGTGATGATCCTGTTAACCGGTGCACCGCAGTCCCACTATATTGTGTATGGTGATGATCCTTTAACCGGTGCACCGCAGTCCCACTATATTGTGTATGGTGATGATCCTGCGGGTTAACCGGTGCACCGCAGTCCCACTATAATTGTGTATGGTGATGATCCTGCGGGTTAACCGGTGCACCGCAGTCCCACTATATTGTGTATGGTGATGTTCCTGCGGGTTAACCGGTGCACCGCAGTCCCACTATATTGTGTATGGTGATGATCCTTTAACCGGTGCACCGCAGTCCCACTATATTGTGTATGGTGATGATCCTGCGGGTAACCGGTGCACCGCAGTCCCACTATATTGTGTATGGTGATGATCCTGCGGGTTAACCGGTGCACCGCAGTCCCACTATATTGTGTATGGTGATGATCCTTTAACCGGTGCACCGCAGTCCCACTATATTGTGTATGGTGATGATCCTGCGGGTTAACCGGTGCACCGCAGTCCCACTATATTGTGTATGGTGATGATCCTGCGGGTTAACCGGTGCACCGCAGTCCCACTATATTGTGTATGGTGATGATCCTGCGGGTTAACCGGTGCACCGCAGTCCCACTATATTGTGTATGGTGATGATCCTGCGGGTTAACCGGTGCACCGCAGTCCCACTATATTGTGTATGGTGATGATCCTGCGGTTAACCGGTGCACCGCAGTCCCACTATATTGTGTATGGTGATGATCCTGCGGGTTAACCGGTGCACCGCAGTCCCACTATATTGTGTATGGTGATGATCCTGCGGGTTAACCGGTGCACCGCAGTCCCACTATATTGTGTATGGTGATGATCCTGGTTAACCGGTGCACCGCAGTCCCACTATATTGTGTATGGTGATGATCCTGCGGGTTAACCGGTGCACCGCAGTCCCACTATATTGTGTATGGTGATGATCCTGCGGGTTAACCGGTGCACCGCAGTCCCACTATATTGTGTATGGTGATGATCCTGCGGGTTAACCGGTGCACCGCAGTCCCACTATATTGTGTATGGTGATGATCCTGCGGGTTAACCGGTGCACCGCAGTCCACTATATTGTGTATGGTGATGATCCTGTAACCGGTGCACCGCAGTCCCACTATATTGTGTATGGTGATGATCCTGCGGGTTAACCGGTGCACCGCAGTCCCACTATATTGTGTATGGTGATGATCCTGCGGGTTAACCGGTGCACCGCAGTCCCACTATATTGTGTATGGTGATGATCCTGCGGGTTAACCGGTGCACCGCAGTCCCACTATATTGTGTATGGTGATGATCCTGCGGGTTAACCGGTGCACCGCAGTCCCACTATATTGTGTATGGTGATGATCCTTTAACCGGTGCACCGCAGTCCCACTATATTGTGTATGGTGATGTTCCTGCGGGTTAACCGGTGCACCGCAGTCCCACTATATTGTGTATGGTGATGATCCTGCGGGTTAACCGGTGCACCGCAGTCCCACTATATTGTGTATGGTGATGATCCTGCGGGTTAACCGGTGCACCGCAGTCCCACTATATTGTGTATGGTGATGATCCTGCGGGTTAACCGGTGCACCGCAGTCCCACTATATTGTGTATGGTGATGATCCTTTAACCGGTGCACCGCAGTCCCACTATATTGTGTATGGTGATGATCCTTTAACCGGTGCACCGCAGTCCCACTATATTGTGTATGGTGATGATCCTGCGGGTTAACCGGTGCACCGCAGTCCCACTATATTGTGTATGGTGATGATCCTGTTAACCGGTGCACCGCAGTCCCACTATATTGTGTATGGTGATGATCCTGCGGGTTAACCGGTGCACCGCAGTCCCACTATATTGTGTATGGTGATGATCCTTTAACCGGTGCACCGCAGTCCCACTATATTGTGTATGGTGATGATCCTGCGGGTTAACCGGTGCACCGCAGTCCCACTATATTGTGTATGGTGATGATCCTTTAACCGGTGCACCGCAGTCCCACTATATTGTGTATGGTGATGATCCTTTAACCGGTGCACCGCAGTCCCACTATATTGTGTATGGTGATGATCCTGCGGGTTAACCGGTGCACCGCAGTCCCACTATATTGTGTATGGTGATGATCCTGCGGGTTAACCGGTGCACCGCAGTCCCACTATATTGTGTATGGTGATGATCCTGCGGTTAACCGGTGCACCGCAGTCCCACTATATTGTGTATGGTGATGTTCCTGCGGGTTAACCGGTGCACCGCAGTCCCACTATATTGTGTATGGTGATGATCCTTTAACCGGTGCACCGCAGTCCCACTATATTGTGTATGGTGATGATCCTTTAACCGGTGCACCGCAGTCCCACTATATTGTGTATGGTGATGATCCTGCGGGTTAACCGGTGCACCGCAGTCCCACTATATTGTGTATGGTGATGATCCTGCGGGTTAACCGGTGCACCGCAGTCCCACTATATTGTGTATGGTGATGATCCTGCGGGTTAACCGGTGCACCGCAGTCCCACTATATTGTGTATGGTGATGATCCTTTAACCGGTGCACCGCAGTCCCACTATATTGTGTATGGTGATGATCCTGCGGGTTAACCGGTGCACCGCAGTCCCACTATATTGTGTATGGTGATGATCCTGCGGGTTAACCGGTGCACCGCAGTCCCACTATATTGTGTATGGTGATGATCCTGCGGGTTAACCGGTGCACCGCAGTCCCACTATATTGTGTATGGTGATGATCCTGGTTAACCGGTGCACCGCAGTCCCACTATATTGTGTATGGTGATGATCCTGCGGGTTAACCGGTGCACCGCAGTCCCACTATATTGTGTATGGTGATGATCCTTTAACCGGTGCACCGCAGTCCCACTATATTGTGTATGGTGATGATCCTGCGGGTTAACCGGTGCACCGCAGTCCCACTATATTGTGTATGGTGATGATCCTGCGGGTTAACCGGTGCACCGCAGTCCCACTATATTGTGTATGGTGATGATCCTGCGGGTTAACCGGTGCACCGCAGTCCCACTATATTGTGTATGGTGATGATCCTGTTAACCGGTGCACCGCAGTCCCACTATATTGTGTATGGTGATGATCCTGCGGGTTAACCGGTGCACCGCAGTCCCACTATATTGTGTATGGTGATGATCCTGCGGGTTAACCGGTGCACCGCAGTCCCACTATATTGTGTATGGTGATGATCCTTTAACCGGTGCACCGCAGTCCCACTATATTGTGTATGGTGATGATCCTGCGGGTTAACCGGTGCACCGCAGTCCCACTATATTGTGTATGGTGATGATCCTGCGGGTTAACCGGTGCACCGCAGTCCCACTATATTGTGTATGGTGATGATCCTGCGGGTTAACCGGTGCACCGCAGTCCCACTATATTGTGTATGGTGATGATCCTGCGGGTTAACCGGTGCACCGCAGTCCCACTATATTGTGTATGGTGATGATCCTGGTTAACCGGTGCACCGCAGTCCCACTATATTGTGTATGGTGATGATCCTGCGGGTTAACCGGTGCACCGCAGTCCCACTATATTGTGTATGGTGATGATCCTGCGGGTTAACCGGTGCACCGCAGTCCCACTATATTGTGTATGGTGATGATCCTGCGGGTTAACCGGTGCACCGCAGTCCCACTATATTGTGTATGGTGATGATCCTGTTAACCGGTGCACCGCAGTCCCACTATATTGTGTATGGTGATGATCCTGCGGGTTAACCGGTGCACCGCAGTCCCACTATATTGTGTATGGTGATGATCCTGCGGGTTAACCGGTGCACCGCAGTCCCACTATATTGTGTATGGTGATGATCCTGCGGGTTAACCGGTGCACCGCAGTCCCACTATATTGTGTATGGTGATGATCCTGCGGGTTAACCGGTGCACCGCAGTCCCACTATATTGTGTATGGTGATGATCCTGCGGGTTAACCGGTGCACCGCAGTCCCACTATATTGTGTATGGTGATGTTCCTGCGGGTTAACCGGTGCACCGCAGTCCCACTATATTGTGTATGGTGATGATCCTGCGGGTTAACCGGTGCACCGCAGTCCCACTATATTGTGTATGGTGATGATCCTCGTTAACCGGTGCACCGCAGTCCCACTATATTGTGTATGGTGATGATCCTGCGGGTTAACCGGTGCACCGCAGTCCCACTATATTGTGTATGGTGATGATCCTGCGGGTTAACCGGTGCACCGCAGTCCCACTATATTGTGTATGGTGATGTTCCTGCGGGTTAACCGGTGCACACCGCAGTCCCACTATATTGTGTATGGTGATGATCCTGCGGGTTAACCGGTGCACCGCAGTCCCACTATATTGTGTATGGTGATGATCCTGCGGGTTAACCGGTGCACCGCAGTCCCACTATATTGTGTATGGTGATGATCCTGCGGGTTAACCGGTGCACCGCAGTCCCACTATATTGTGTATGGTGATGTTCCTGCGGGTTAACCGGTGCACCGCAGTCCCACTATATTGTGTATGGTGATGATCCTTTAACCGGTGCACCGCAGTCCCACTATATTGTGTATGGTGATGATCCTGCGGGTTAACCGGTGCACCGCAGTCCCACTATATTGTGTATGGTGATGATCCTCGGGTTAACCGGTGCACCGCAGTCCCACTATATTGTGTATGGTGATGTTCCTGCGGGTTAACCGTGCACCGCAGTCCCACTATATTGTGTATGGTGATGTTCCTGCGGGTTAACCGGTGCACCGCAGTCCCACTATATTGTGTATGGTGATGATCCTTTAACCGGTGCACCGCAGTCCCACTATATTGTGTATGGTGATGATCCTGCGGGTTAACCGGTGCACCGCAGTCCCACTATATTGTGTATGGTGATGATCCTGCGGGTTAACCGGTGCACCGCAGTCCCACTATATTGTGTATGGTGATGATCCTGCGGGTTAACCGGTGCACCGCAGTCCCACTATATTGTGTATGGTGATGATCCTGCGGGTTAACCGGTGCACCGCAGTCCCACTATATTGTGTATGGTGATGATCCTGCGGGTTAACCGGTGCACCGCAGTCCCACTATATTGTGTATGGTGATGATCCTGGTTAACCGGTGCACCGCAGTCCCACTATATTGTGTATGGTGATGATCCTGCGGGTTAACCGGTGCACCGCAGTCCCACTATATTGTGTATGGTGATGATCCTGCGGGTTAACCGGTGCACCGCAGTCCCACTATATTGTGTATGGTGATGATCCTGGGTTAACCGGTGCACCGCAGTCCCACTATATTGTGTATGGTGATGATCCTGCGGGTTAACCGGTGCACCGCAGTCCCACTATATTGTGTATGGTGATGATCCTGTTAACCGGTGCACCGCAGTCCCACTATATTGTGTATGGTGATGATCCTGTTAACCGGTGCACCGCAGTCCCACTATATTGTGTATGGTGATGATCCTGCGGGTTAACCGGTGCACCGCAGTCCCACTATATTGTGTATGGTGATGATCCTGTTAACCGGTGCACCGCAGTCCCACTATATTGTGTATGGTGATGATCCTGCGGGTTAACCGGTGCACCGCAGTCCCACTATATTGTGTATGGTGATGATCCTGCGGGTTAACCGGTGCACCGCAGTCCCACTATATTGTGTATGGTGATGATCCTGGTTAACCGGTGCACCGCAGTCCCACTATATTGTGTATGGTGATGATCCTGCGGGTTAACCGGTGCACCGCAGTCCCACTATATTGTGTATGGTGATGATCCTGCGGGTTAACCGGTGCACCGCAGTCCCACTATATTGTGTATGGTGATGTTCCTGCGGGTTAACCGGTGCACCGCAGTCCCACTATATTGTGTATGGTGATGATCCTGCGGGTTAACCGGTGCACCGCAGTCCCACTATATTGTGTATGGTGATGTTCCTGCGGGTTAACCGGTGCACCGCAGTCCCACTATATTGTGTATGGTGATGTTCCTGCGGGTTAACCGGTGCACCGCAGTCCCACTATATTGTGTATGGTGATGATCCTTTAACCGGTGCACCGCAGTCCCACTATATTGTGTATGGTGATGATCCTGCGGGTTAACCGGTGCACCGCAGTCCCACTATATTGTGTATGGTGATGATCCTGCGGGTTAACCGGTGCACCGCAGTCCCACTATATTGTGTATGGTGATGTTCCTGCGGGTTAACCGGTGCACCGCAGTCCCACTATATTGTGTATGGTGATGATCCTGTTAACCGGTGCACCGCAGTCCCACTATATTGTGTATGGTGATGATTTTGTTAACCGGTGCACCGCAGTCCCACTATATTGTGTATGGTGATGATCCTGCGGGTTAACCGGTGCACCGCAGTCCCACTATATTGTGTATGGTGATGATCCTTTAACCGGTGCACCGCAGTCCCACTATATTGTGTATGGTGATGTTCCTGCGGGTTAACCGGTGCACCGCAGTCCCACTATATTGTGTATGGTGATGATCCTGCGGGTTAACCGGTGCACCGCAGTCCCACTATATTGTGTATGGTGATGTTCCTGCGGGTTAACCGGTGCACCGCAGTCCCACTATATTGTGTATGGTGATGATCCTGCGGGTTAACCGGTGCACCGCAGTCCCACTATATTGTGTATGGTGATGATCCTGCGGGTTAACCGGTGCACCGCAGTCCCACTATATTGTGTATGGTGATGTTCCTGCGGGTTAACCGGTGCACCGCAGTCCCACTATATTGTGTATGGTGATGATCCTGTTAACCGGTTCACCGCAGTCCCACTATATTGTGTATGGTGATGATCCTGCGGGTTAACCGGTGCACCGCAGTCCCACTATATTGTGTATGGTGATGATCCTGCGGGTTAACCGGTTCACCGCAGTCCCACTATATTGTGTATGGTGATGATCCTCCGGGTTAACCGGTGCACCGCAGTCCCACTATATTGTGTATGGTGATGTTCCTGCGGGTTAACCGGTGCACCGCAGTCCCACTATATTGTGTATGGTGATGATCCTTTAACCGGTTCACCGCAGTCCCACTATATTGTGTATGGTGATGTTCCTGCGGGTTAACCGGTGCACCGCAGTCCCACTATATTGTGTATGGTGATGATCCTTTAACCGGTGCACCGCAGTCCCACTATATTGTGTATGGTGATGATCCTGCGGGTTAACCGGTGCACCGCAGTCCCACTATATTGTGTATGGTGATGATCCTGCGGGTTAACCGGTGCACCGCAGTCCCACTATATTGTGTATGGTGATGATCCTGCGGGTTAACCGGTGCACCGCAGTCCCACTATATTGTGTATGGTGATGCTCCTGCGGGTTAACCGGTGCACCGCAGTCCCACTATATTGTGTATGGTGATGATCCTGCGGGTTAACCGGTGCACCGCAGTCCCACTATATTGTGTATGGTGATGTTCCTGCGGGTTAACCGGTGCACCGCAGTCCCACTATATTGTGTATGGTCATGATCCTGCGGGTTAACCGGTGCACCGCAGTCCCACTATATTGTGTATGGTGATGATCCTGCGGGTTAACCGGTGCACCGCAGTCCCACTATATTGTGTATGGTGATGATCCTGCGGGTTAACCGGTGCACCGCAGTCCCACTATATTGTGTATGGTGATGATCCTGCGGGTTAACCGGTGCACCGCAGTCCCACTATATTGTGTATGGTGATGATCCTGCGGGTTAACCGGTGCACCGCAGTCCCACTATATTGTGTATGGTGATGATCCTTTAACCGGTGCACCGCAGTCCCACTATATTGTGTATGGTGATGATCCTGCGGGTTAACCGGTGCACCGCAGTCCCACTATATTGTGTATGGTGATGTTCCTGCGGGTTAACCGGTGCACCGCAGTCCCACTATATTGTGTATGGTGATGATCCTGCGGGTTAACCGGTGCACCGCAGTCCCACTATATTGTGTATGGTCATGATCCTGCGGGTTAACCGGTGCACCGCAGTCCCACTATATTGTGTATGGTGATGATCCTGCGGGTTAACCGGTGCACCGCAGTCCCACTATATTGTGTATGGTGATGATCCTTTAACCGGTGCACCGCAGTCCCACTATATTGTGTATGGTGATGATCCTGCGGGTTAACCGGTGCACCGCAGTCCCACTATATTGTGTATGGTGATGATCCTGCGGGTTAACCGGTGCACCGCAGTCCCACTATATTGTGTATGGTGATGTTCCTGCGGGTTAACCGGTGCACCGCAGTCCCACTATATTGTGTATGGTGATGATCCTGCGGGTTAACCGGTGCACCGCAGTCCCACTATATTGTGTATGGTGATGATCCTGCGGGTTAACCGGTGCACCGCAGTCCCACTATATTGTGTATGGTGATGATCCTTTAACCGGTGCACCGCAGTCCCACTATATTGTGTATGGTGATGATCCTTTAACCGGTGCACCGCAGTCCCACTATATTGTGTATGGTCATGATCCTTTAACCGGTGCACCGCAGTCCCACTATATTGTGTATGGTCATGATCCTGCGGGTTAACCGGTGCACCGCAGTCCCACTATATTGTGTATGGTGATGATCCTGCGGGTTAACCGGTGCACCGCAGTCCCACTATATTGTGTATGGTGATGATCCTTTAACCGGTGCACCGCAGTCCCACTATATTGTGTATGGTGATGATCCTGCGGGTTAACCGGTGCACCGCAGTCCCACTATATTGTGTATGGTGATGATCCTTTAACCGGTGCACCGCAGTCCCACTATATTGTGTATGGTGATGATCCTTTAACCGGTGCACCGCAGTCCCACTATATTGTGTATGGTGATGATCCTTTAACCGGTGCACCGCAGTCCCACTATATTGTGTATGGTGATGATCCTGCGGGTTAACCGGTGCACCGCAGTCCCACTATATTGTGTATGGTCATGATCCTGCGGGTTAACCGGTGCACCGCAGTCCCACTATATTGTGTATGGTGATGATCCTTTAACCGGTGCACCGCAGTCCCACTATATTGTGTATGGTGATGATCCTGCGGGTTAACCGGTGCACCGCAGTCCCACTATATTGTGTATGGTGATGATCCTGCGGGTTAACCGGTGCACCGCAGTCCCACTATATTGTGTATGGTGATGTTCCTGCGGGTTAACCGGTGCACCGCAGTCCCACTATATTGTGTATGGTGATGATCCTGCGGGTTAACCGGTGCACCGCAGTCCCACTATATTGTGTATGGTGATGATCCTTTAACCGGTGCACCGCAGTCCCACTATATTGTGTATGGTGATGATCCTGCGGGTTAACCGGTGCACCGCAGTCCCACTATATTGTGTATGGTGATGTTCCTGCGGGTTAACCGGTGCACCGCAGTCCCACTATATTGTGTATGGTGATGATCCTGCGGGTTAACCGGTGCACCGCAGTCCCACTATATTGTGTATGGTGATGATCCTGCGGGTTAACCGGTGCACCGCAGTCCCACTATATTGTGTATGGTGATGATCCTTTAACCGGTGCACCGCAGTCCCACTATATTGTGTATGGTGATGTTCCTTTAACCGGTGCACCGCAGTCCCACTATATTGTGTATGGTGATGATCCTGCGGGTTAACCGGTGCACCGCAGTCCCACTATATTGTGTATGGTGATGATCCTGCGGGTTAACCGGTGCACCGCAGTCCCACTATATTGTGTATGGTGATGATCCTGCGGGTTAACCGGTGCACCGCAGTCCCACTATATTGTGTATGGTGATGTTCCTGCGGGTTAACCGGTGCACCGCAGTCCCACTATATTGTGTATGGTGATGATCCTTTAACCGGTGCACCGCAGTCCCACTATATTGTGTATGGTGATGATCCTGCGGGTTAACCGGTGCACCGCAGTCCCACTATATTGTGTATGGTGATGATCCTTTAACCGGTGCACCGCAGTCCCACTATATTGTGTATGGTGATGTTCCTTTAACCGGTGCACCGCAGTCCCACTATATTGTGTATGGTGATGATCCTGCGGGTTAACCGGTGCACCGCAGTCCCACTATATTGTGTATGGTGATGATCCTGCGGGTTAACCGGTGCACCGCAGTCCCACTATATTGTGTATGGTGATGATCCTGCGGGTTAACCGGTGCACCGCAGTCCCACTATATTGTGTATGGTGATGATCCTGCGGGTTAACCGGTGCACCGCAGTCCCACTATATTGTGTATGGTGATGATCCTGCGGGTTAACCGGTGCACCGCAGTCCCACTATATTGTGTATGGTGATGATCCTGCGGGTTAACCGGTGCACCGCAGTCCCACTATATTGTGTATGGTGATGTTCCTGCGGGTTAACCGGTGCACCGCAGTCCCACTATATTGTGTATGGTGATGATCCTGCGGGTTAACCGGTGCACCGCAGTCCCACTATATTGTGTATGGTGATGATCCTTTAACCGGTGCACCGCAGTCCCACTATATTGTGTATGGTGATGATCCTGCGGGTTAACCGGTGCACCGCAGTCCCACTATATTGTGTATGGTGATGATCCTTTAACCGGTGCACCGCAGTCCCACTATATTGTGTATGGTGATGATCCTGCGGGTTAACCGGTGCACCGCAGTCCCACTATATTGTGTATGGTGATGTTCCTGCGGGTTAACCGGTGCACCGCAGTCCCACTATATTGTGTATGGTGATGATCCTGCGGGTTAACCGGTGCACCGCAGTCCCACTATATTGTGTATGGTGATGTTCCTGCGGGTTAACCGGTGCACCGCAGTCCCACTATATTGTGTATGGTGATGTTCCTGCGGGTTAACCGGTGCACCGCAGTCCCACTATATTGTGTATGGTGATGATCCTGCGGGTTAACCGGTGCACCGCAGTCCCACTATATTGTGTATGGTGATGTTCCTGCGGGTTAACCGGTGCACCGCAGTCCCACTATATTGTGTATGGTGATGATCCTGCGGGTTAACCGGTGCACCGCAGTCCCACTATATTGTGTATGGTGATGATCCTGCGGGTTAACCGGTGCACCGCAGTCCCACTATATTGTGTATGGTGATGATCCTTTAACCGGTGCACCGCAGTCCCACTATATTGTGTATGGTGATGATCCTTTAACCGGTGCACCGCAGTCCCACTATATTGTGTATGGTGATGATCCTGCGGGTTAACCGGTGCACCGCAGTCCCACTATATTGTGTATGGTGATGTTCCTGCGGGTTAACCGGTGCACCGCAGTCCCACTATATTGTGTATGGTGATGATCCTGCGGGTTAACCGGTGCACCGCAGTCCCACTATATTGTGTATGGTGATGTTCCTGCGGGTTAACCGGTGCACCGCAGTCCCACTATATTGTGTATGGTGATGTTCCTGCGGGTTAACCGGTGCACCGCAGTCCCACTATATTGTGTATGGTGATGATCCTTTAACCGGTGCACCGCAGTCCCACTATATTGTGTATGGTGATGATCCTGCGGGTTAACCGGTGCACCGCAGTCCCACTATATTGTGTATGGTGATGATCCTGCGGGTTAACCGGTGCACCGCAGTCCCACTATATTGTGTATGGTGATGATCCTTTAACCGGTGCACCGCAGTCCCACTATATTGTGTATGGTGATGATCCTGCGGGTTAACCGGTGCACCGCAGTCCCACTATATTGTGTATGGTGATGTTCCTGCGGGTTAACCGGTGCACCGCAGTCCCACTATATTGTGTATGGTGATGATCCTTTAACCGGTGCACCGCAGTCCCACTATATTGTGTATGGTGATGATCCTGCGGGTTAACCGGTGCACCGCAGTCCCACTATATTGTGTATGGTGATGATCCTGCGGGTTAACCGGTGCACCGCAGTCCCACTATATTGTGTATGGTGATGATCCTTTAACCGGTGCACCGCAGTCCCACTATATTGTGTATGGTGATGATCCTGCGGGTAAACCGGTGCACCGCAGTCCCACTATATTGTGTATGGTGATGATCCTTTAACCGGTGCACCGCAGTCCCACTATATTGTGTGTGGTGATGATCCTGCGGGTTAACCGGTGCACCGCAGTCCCACTATATTGTGTGTGGTGATGATCCTGCGGGTTAACCGGTGCACCGCAGTCCCACTATATTGTGTATGGTGATGTTCCTGCGGGTTAACCGGTGCACCGCAGTCCCACTATATTGTGTATGGTGATGATCCTGCGGGTTAACCGGTGCACCGCAGTCCCACTATATTGTGTATGGTGATGATCCTTTAACCGGTGCACCGCAGTCCCACTATATTGTGTATGGTGATGTTCCTGCGGGTTAACCGGTGCACCGCAGTCCCACTATATTGTGTATGGTGATGATCCTTTAACCGGTGCACCGCAGTCCCACTATATTGTGTATGGTGATGATCCTTTAACCGGTGCACCGCAGTCCCACTATATTGTGTATGGTGATGATCCTTTAACCGGTGCACCGCAGTCCCACTATATTGTGTATGGTGATGATCCTGCGGGTTAACCGGTGCACCGCAGTCCCACTATATTGTGTATGGTGATGATCCTTTAACCGGTGCACCGCAGTCCCACTATATTGTGTATGGTGATGATCCTTTAACCGGTGCACCGCAGTCCCACTATATTGTGTATGGTGATGATCCTGCGGGTTAACCGGTGCACCGCAGTCCCACTATATTGTGTATGGTGATGATCCTTTAACCGGTGCACCGCAGTCCCACTATATTGTGTATGGTGATGATCCTGCGGGTTAACCGGTGCACCGCAGTCCCACTATATTGTGTATGGTGATGATCCTTTAACCGGTGCACCGCAGTCCCACTATATTGTGTATGGTGATGATCCTGCGGGTTAACCGGTGCACCGCAGTCCCACTATATTGTGTATGGTGATGATCCTGCGGGTTAACCGGTGCACCGCAGTCCCACTATATTGTGTATGGTGATGATCCTGCGGGTTAACCGGTGCACCGCAGTCCCACTATATTGTGTATGGTCATGATCCTTTAACCGGTGCACCGCAGTCCCACTATATTGTGTATGGTGATGATCCTTTAACCGGTTCACCGCAGTCCCACTATATTGTGTATGGTGATGTTCCTGCGGGTTAACCGGTGCACCGCAGTCCCACTATATTGTGTATGGTGATGTTGATATATTGAATACATAACGCTGGCACAAGCCAACTGTTCTGAAAGCAAGTTGGCTTGCAGAACTTATCCCTCATGTAGCTGGTAATATACAAGATGTTTCATTATGTAAACTTTAACTACTTTTGACTGCTATGACATCCAGTTGTTTTCTTGATATGTTTTCAGACTCAATCAGAAGATAGAAGTTGAAGTTGAAAACCAAGGATTTCGCCGGAAGATCGCCGACATTCTGGCAACGTTGTCGCCTACCGTAAAACACGGTCCTAATGTGACAATCTGAGTGAAGATATCGGTTGAGTTGATCGGCTGGCGATTTCTGGGACTCGTAAAGGAGTTATTTGTTTACCAGCTCTAAGCAAACTAATGTTCCTTATTGAACGTTCAATAGCATAACTTATAATTTGTTGCCCCAAAAAAGGAATTATTTATGGACGAAAAGTTATTTTAGTTATGTTTACATAATGTTTGCAATTGTATTGAATAATATTGATATCGTTGGTAATTAAATGTTGTTAAATACTAAGAAGTTGATTCAGCAGAGTATTTCATGTCGGTTATTGCGGCCGATATTTACTGATAAATTGTATATCGCTGACTACATATTGAATCGTAAAGGAGGAGGTCTGATCCCGAATAGTTTCAAGTAAACATATTGTTTGCATTACGTTACAGGAGATGGTGCACCTGTCGGGAAGTACGGCAGCTTCCTCAACCTGTCCATCAGCCTGGTGGATGAGCCGACTGCTGCGCGGCGGCGGCCGCAGCTGCTTGGCATCAGCACAGCGGTGGAAAACACGACGAGTTGGAGGAAACCTTCAGTGTCATTAACGACGAAATTAAAATGCTGCAAAATGAAGGTTTGCTTATCGATGGTAGGCAAACGAAATTTGCATTCTATCTATACGCAGATTATAAGTTTATTTTGCTCGTGTGTGGGATGCAGGCTGCCAACAGCAACTATACGTGTGTTTATTGCGAGGCCAAGAAGTGTCATTACTTTAAGGGGAAAGGAAAGCCGTGAACCAGGCACTCGCCTGGACAGCCAGGCGTAGCACGAACAAATTTACTTCCAGATATTTCCTTAGATAGAATAGTTATCGGCGAACTGCACATGTATTTGCATACTTCTGACAAGCTCCTCCTCTGCATCCGGCGTGAAACTCCCGAGGATAGGGTTGATGATTTTGTTGATCTTTTGAGAAGTAAGATCGCATGCAGAGGAAAAATATCGGCGAGGGAAGGCAAGGTAGAGTTCACAAATTTAGAAAAGGCAGACCGACAGCGAATCGTAGGTTTTTTTGCTTCGTCCGCCTGTTTGTTTGACTTTCTGGGATGTGAAAGGGGAACGCAAATGCGGCTCCTCCTTTTGAAGTATTAAAAAGTCATGGAGCTTGTGTCTACGAACGAAGATGCTGATGCCGTCCAGTATGACGTGAACACCCTGCTACAAATGTTCTCGTCGCTTTTCAAATCTTCAACGGTTACTCCTTACTTTCATTTACTGTTTTTCCATGCTCACGAGATTGTATCACGAAATGGCTCGCTCAGTATTTTCTCGCAGCAACAGGTCGAAAAGCTTAACCACGCCGTCACCACAACTTACTATGATGCTGCTAACTTTAAGGATGGGATGCGACAGGTTCTGCTGCAGCATGGTCGTCGGCTTCTGGCGTCGTGTGAAAACGTATGATGTCATGTATGTGTGTACTAGGTGAAGCTGGATAGGGTTCGCCAATGAGAGACCTCACACACTGTTCCGTACATAGCCGACTAGCAATGTAACTACAGTATCATGATGTTTGCTGAATCTGTTAACTATGCATATGCCATGCGGTAACTGGACGGCCCTTTGTACATATCGATATGGACAATACATTGTTTGAAACCCATAAACCCATGATATATTTGTTGACAGAATAACCGATCAAGTACAGTGGTATGACATGACTGATCGATTGAACTAGCCGATATTTGATATCTTTATCGATCGATAGATCGCTCATCGATTAATCCACTAAGGTTTTTTTTTAAAACCAGATATAGACAAATAAATGATACAGCTGTATTTCTAAGACAAATCTGGTCTAGAAACATGCCTTTTATTTAGATTAATCAATTTCAAATTTTGACCTGATTTCACCTGACCTTGACCTTATATGATGTGGGGTTGTAAACATTGCTGCTTCTATCGAATTATATGTGTAAAATAACCCATAAAACATGTGTCGCATGGCTTTTGTTGACCTCCTGCCAATAGTTACCTTTTCTGACCTGATCTTGACCATGACATTTGCTTACAATTTCACTGTCGCTTATACGGGAGATGCAGTATACCTTTGAGAGCACCTTGTGAGATAATAGTCGCCATCTAAGGCTTTGAATGGCAAGTATGGCCCAAAAACTCAAATACCTCAGTTTTGACCTTTGACCTGACTGTGACCTGACCTATGACATTGAAAACCAAATTGTAAGCATTCTTTAGAATCAGCTCGTTGAGAAAATTCGATCGTCGCTTTGCGCGCCTAACTGCGGTCATTGGTTCGCACGATACGAGGGGGGTAAAATTTACCCCCAACGGGGCACGTTCGGCTGGAGACCCCAGCGGGGCGCGGGTTAAGCGTTCCGAAAGTAGTCAAAACTTAGGTTATTTATACAAATTTGGGTGCCAAAATGTTGCAAAATAGACACCCTTTTCTATTGATATACGGCGTATGTGGCCTTCGATGCACTTTTGGCAGAATTATAAGTTAAGCATCATAATGGCCAGTCAGAACCTACCCAATGTTGAAGTTAAGTGTTTCCAAAGTAGTTAAGAGTCCTATTATTTTTGAAAATAATGGTGTTAAAATGCTGCAAAATAGCGATGTTTCCCTACTGATATGCGGCGTAAGCGACTTATGGTGTACCTTCGATATGATAACCACTAAGTACACTAATGAGCAGTAGGCCCCTATCAAAGATTTGAGTAAAGTGCTTCTAGAGTTGCTTAACACTATATATTTTAAATGTTGATTACATTTATCTAAAAGTCTGTTCTTTAGGCTTAATTATGCCATACCGGCGTTTCTGTAAATATTTCTCGTTCGATTCTTATCTCGTTAAGTTCTCATGCTCAACACTTCAGTATTACGCTATTAGATAGTCGTTTGTACTTATATTTGATATTTCACAGTCACTACGCAAAGTTCCGATACATCCTGTTATTATTTACGATTTATCCGAATTAACTATGCAAAAATACAAATATAAAAGACATTTCTTAGCTTATGCCTTATGTGCTATAAATGAATAGTTCCGATATTTGTCGCTAGGGGCGCTAGTGGTCTCCCGTATTTGGCCGCCGCCGCGCTCTAACGTGTACTTCATCATAGGTGTATAAAGGATTCAAACTGGGGAGGCGTAATACTTTTTGATAGGTATATTATCCGCTATTATGATACTAACTAGTCAACAGTGACTATTTCACCTACAACTTCAATTAACATTGTTTACCTCCCTTTTACCCTACCTAGACTCGCCTATTATCTTATAACCGTTCGTAGAGTACCCTGTGGTGCATGTTTCATCCAAAAACTGCAGTATGTTATGTCATTGTTGGCCCATGCATCTTAGTTTCCTTGCAATAATATGACCCCCTTTATTCCATTCCTGTGCACGCCTCTACCAAAACAAATGTCTTCATTCCCTATCCTGGTCGCATTTGTGCATATATCATTATAAACTAACCGTCTATTACGCCGCAATTGCTGGCATATCGTCATCACCATGCCAGTCACTCCCCTTTTCATGTGCCTGAAGACGCCCCTGCAACTCTATATGTAATACATTATGCAAATAATGGAAGGAAAAACTATCTTTACATCATGATAGCTATAAATGCCCCTCACATTGCTCTATTGGCGTCCCACCAAGCATTGAATACTTCCTGGAACCCCCCCCCCCCTTTTCAAGCCCCTGCAACCGCCTCTGCCATGCAAATTGTATGATATTTCATTAACATCAACTAATTTGCACTTTTTTCAATCACCGTAGACCGATGTAATTCCTTCATACTTGAGGCAGTTAGGAAGAAGCCGTGAAGATCGCATTTCCGTATTATCGCCAAATGTCGCCGCAGAACCCTCCCAAAAACGTGCCCTGGAACTGCCTCTGTTCAGATTAAGAACACAACATTTTTACTCCATGTATGGAAATCTATTTTGGGAAAAGTCCCAAAATTTCATAAGCCTGCTCCCAGCCGTTCTGGAGATATTTGTGAAAAACGTGAGGAGGCGGAATCCACCCCCCATACACACCTGTTACAAATAGGGTTAACACGAGCGGCCGCGCGGCTGGACGCCTTTTTGTACCGGCAAGATGGCGTCCTGCATTAGACCAGTCTTCCGGCCAATGCACGTTCCATGTTATCGAGTTCAGGGAGTTTGACCCAAACTGCCGACGAAAAAATATATACCAGTTATCTAGTTCGACGATAGATTCCCCGAGAGGTGGGTGTCGGGGTGCTTGTGTATTTTCAATGGAGTGAGTCTGAGATCAATCGTCAGAACGATCGATCTCATTGTCTTGGGACTTTGAGAGTTATACTATAAATAGTAGAAAATCCGGTTCATTCAGCATAAACATCAACATTCCAGTTATACCGTGCATCCTGCTCAATTGCGTCGTTTATGGCACATGGTGGAATACCCTATACGAAGGTAGAGTCATCCGGCGATTTGACCGAATCCGACTTAGGAATGGCGACGTCATCTGGACGGAGAATCTCTTACCCCTATACAAATCAATAATAACTAGCAATTTCTGAAAGACTATATAGATAATTCTACTGAGCCGAATTACAGACAACATGCCCTGAAAGAAAGACCGATTCAAGCACTCTAACTTATATACATAACATTTTGTTCCTAAGTCACTTCTATTTTGACAGCGAAGGAGCTCTTATCTTACTCCTTCGCTGATGTTAAAAGGTTGGTTTGGTTAGGTTTGTGGACCCAGCATCGTATTCTCTTGGGACCAAAGTGCAAATTGGAACTCTCACCCTGTTCGGAGGGATATGGGCAGCCGGTAAGACTTTTTCAGAGGCCCGCCGAGGGGTTGAACCCCGGTTCCGGCACAGAAGGCAAGTATCTTACCACTGCGCCGAGTTGCTCCCCTAAATTACAACTGAAATGTAAGCAACCTGTTTTTGTTTTGTGTGTGAAATGCGTCAGATATATATCCAGCAAGATCACGGCATGGGCGGCCGCTGCGCGGCCGACCTTCCGTCTCAAATACAAGTCCTGCGCTCCGCCAGGAACGGAGGTTTAGTGAGAGCGTGATAGGGTTTAGTGGTCGACCAGATACATATGACGTCATATGACAAACTTGGTATCTGACGAATCGTTGTTTACATTTCAGTTGTAATGGCGGAGTCGTTACGGGCGGTCGGCTGAGGTGATTGACGAGTGATACAAATTATTATTGTTAGGTAAGTACTGTGAATGTCCCTGTTTTGAGTGCAGTTCTGATGAAATGAGACATGTATAATTAGTATAAAATATTCAATTTACCTATATAAAGGTGTGCAAAAGCAGATATCGCCCAATAATTAGATAAAGCTGTGTGATACCTTAGGAGGGATGTGCAAATATAGGTAAGTAGAATTCAGTATATGAGGCCATGAGGCTTGGGCTAAAATTTGTCCAATGATTGTCTATGTTTGTAAATTACTCTACAGGTACGTGCTGGAGTTACTTTATGTTTGTACTGTACTGGAAAGTTTCTT
The DNA here is from genome assembly GCA_036785665.1 of Chirona hameri. Lineage (NCBI taxonomy): Eukaryota > Metazoa > Arthropoda > Thecostraca > Balanomorpha > Balanidae > Chirona > Chirona hameri. Next base: position 27,174 of record JAXIVJ010009414.1, on the reverse strand, counting down.
CATGTTTGCACTGATTAGTGTATCAGTATTGTCCAACATTCATTCTGATAGCAACCATGTTTTTTATCACCCCTCCCCTACTCCAGTAAGACTAATTTTAAACCCTGCTAGTCTGGAGTGGGAAAGGGGAGGGGTGCAGAGCAGGGGCGTAGCTTCTCCAGAAAAGTTGTGGGGGCTGAGCTGGGAAAAAAGGCTTAAATTGCAATCAAAATTCACAAAAATACACATTTCTCCCCGGATTTGACCCACTTGCGGGACCTGAAGCCATGTTGGGGGGGGGGGGAGGGGCTGAAGCCCCCTCAACTGAATAGGAAACTACACCCCTGGTGCAGAGTGATTCTATTCATTTTGTATTTTCATTGTGTTAAAATGTGTTATTTTTTGGCAATCTTTGACTAAGGGACATATTTGCCTGCTGGCGCATAATATGGCAGCACATTATGATGTCATAGCACCGTGTGGCAGGCGGCAGCATGGCAAAAACAGCAACATAGTGCACCAAGACCAAGGCAATATTTGAAAACCTGATTACCTATGTCTGTCAGTACCAGTGTTCGTCACGGGCCCACCAACCCCAAGCCCGGCCCGGCCCAGACCCATGAACACCAAGCCCAGGCCCGTACCAGGCCCAGTCAAATTTATAATATTGAGGCCCAGGCCCGATCCGGCCCGTTCAGATTAAGCATATAAATATTTTCACAAAATTTTCAATCACTATCCTAGCATATTTACTTGTATACTATAAATGTGAAATAATGAACCAACTATGCTAACCAAAAACAAACAAAAAGCCACAGCCACAGCAACAGTGTTGCTGTGGAAGTGAACTGCTGGTTGAAATAGTTTTCAGCTCTGGCCTGAGCTTCAACATTCTCAGCCCAGGCCCGTCCAGAGCTCGGTGATTTCCTTAACACGCGCCCTGGAAGGCCTCTGATAATTACACGCCTGGAGGGGAGGGGGGCGGATTTCGCCCCCCCGCCCCTATGATCTAAAAAAACACGCAACGTAGCGGCAAGCGGAAAACGACGTTAGATAGCTCGAGACAAGGTCTTTCGAAAGTATTTCATTCATTTTTTTTATCAGGTCAATATTGAGGTCACCAGAGGTCATCAAGGGTCAGATTTTCAAGTTTTAGGACTTCGCTTCGAACACCCCCAAATATCTCGGGAACTATGATAGTTAGCAGCAAATGAAAAAAATAACAATCAAAAGCCCTTGAAAAATGCACTTAAGGGCTTTTGACAATTGATGCACAAACAGCTGTGCCAAAAATGGCGGCGCTGCGCGTCGCCGTTTTCCCGCTATCCGCGAAAAAACCTAAGGGGGTGTCTACCACCCCCCCCCCCCCCCTCCTCCCGGCACGGCGCTGGATAAAATATAGGGATGATGTCAGCATGCATCCAGGTGTTAGGATATTCATGGGAAGTAAAACAAATGACCCCAGCTGTGCTGGGATCATTTTTGTATGTGCCACTTTTGGTCGGGGCCACTCAAGTCACTTTTACCACCCCTGCACGCATCACACATCACGCATGCGCAAGATTGTCCACGTCATACAAAATGTCCGCAGATGCGGCGGCGACGGCCCGACTCTGTGGCGCAAATGTTGAACTCAGTCCAACTTTTCGCCGCGCGGCCAGGCGCATTGGGCGGTGCCACGCCGGCTGGCGGAAATCCTTGATCCCCACCGTGCCGCAGTCGTTGGACAAAAGGCGCCTCGCGATTCCGGGAAAATCCATTGTTTACAAGGGGAGTCGAACCCAAAGCTGACCTTTGCTGACCTTTCCGACCCTTCCGCAGCGGCGCATAACTGGTAGGTCGGTGCAAATTCGCACCTGCTCGCCCGGTGGACACCGCGCATTGGCTGGGGTCTCAGTCGAACGCCATTGGCTGGGGGGGGGGGGGGGCGTTATTCGCCCGCCCTCTGGTTATCTTCCGAACCAATAATCGTAGCGAGATGCGCAAAGCGACAATAGAAAGCTTTCAATGACACGCATCCAAAGCACACACGACATTTTCCAAATATGGTCACATGTCAGGTCACGGTCAGGTCAACGGTACAAATTGGGATATTTTAGTTTTTGTGCCATACTTTCAATTAAAAGCCTAAGATTGCGACTATTATCGCACAACGTGCTCTCGAAGGTATAATACATATCCCGCATAAGCAAAAGTGAAATTGTAAGCAAAGGTCAAGGTCAAGGTTAGGTCATAAAATGTCACAGGTCTACGAAAGCCATGCGGCACATGTTGAATGGGGTATTTTACACGTATAATTCGATAGTAGCAGTCTTTTTCACAACTTGACACCATATAAGGTCAAGGTTAGGTCACATAAGGTCAAAATTTGAAATTGATAAATATAAATCGAAAAAGCATGTGTCTAGACCAGTTTTGTCTCAGAAATACAGAGCTTGCATTTATTTGTTTGTAGCTGGTCACTAAACGCCAAAAAACGCAATTTCAAAATATGACGTCATGAGTTACTCATAATTAGGGAGCGATGTCAGTCAAAAATAAAGATATGGCTTTTAAATTTGGCTTGGGTATTGTCCATGTGTGGTTCTTCAACATATCTTCCGGTTGTTTGAAAATGTTTGGAAATGTTGATTTTGAGAGCATTTTTTAATCGCTTTTTGATTTGATTTTTGGTCAAAAACCAACATTTTCAAACATCTCAGATGGCCATTTTGTAGACCTTGCCATTTACTATCTTTTGGCGTTTATCGATTGGATTTTGCTTCAAATATGGCATTTGTAAGACCTGCTAAACTTTAGCTGATTTTGGTGTCAAACTTGTGTGTAGTGACATCGCTAAATTCGCTATATTTCGAAGAAGAAAACAAATCGACGAAATTTCGTCATTTTTGCACAGAAGATGTATAATTCATGTAGGAGAAGTTACCTGAAGTTTCACACGTCGATAGCGCTATTAGTTTTTGAGCTATTGCGAAATTTATTCAGGGGGCAACCCCCCCCCCCCCCCACACACACCAGCCAATGGCGGGTTAAGACAGCGGGCCGCCGCTGCTGCTCTGCTGGCGGTGCGGGGGCCGGAGTCGGCCGGTCGGCCAGGACGGCAGCGCAGAGCCGGTCGGCGGCATAAGGTGGGACTCGGACTAAGGACTCGCCCCATCCCTCCCCTAATTACGTCCGACGGCTATCGACCGCCCAGCGGGGGCAGAGGTGACGGCGAGGAGCAGAGGTGACGGCGAGAAGCAGAGGTGACGGGGAGGAGCAGAGGTGACGGGGAGGGGCAGAGGTGACGGCGAGGAGCAGAGGTGACGGGGAGGGGCAGAGGTGACGGGGAGGGGCAGAGGTGACGGGGAGGAGCAGAGGTGACGGGGAGAGGCAGAGGTGACGGGGAGGAGCAGAGGTGACGGGGAGGGGCAGAGGTGACGGGGAGGGGCAGATGTGACGGCGAGGGGCAGAGGTGACGGGGAGGGGCAGAGGTGACGGCGAGGGGCAGAGGTGACGGGGAGAGGCAGAGGTGACGGGGAGGGGCAGAGGTGACGGGGAGGGGCAGAGGTGACGGCGAGGAGCAGAGGTGACGGGGAGGAGCAGAGGTGACGGGGAGGGGCAGAGGTGACGGAGAGGAGCAGAGGTGACGGGGAGGGGCAGAGGTGACGGGGAGGAGCAGAGGTGACGGGGAGGGGCAGAGGTGACGGGGAGGAGCAGAGGTGACTGGGAGGGGCAGAGGTGACGGGGAGGGGCAGAGGTGACGGCGAGGGGCAGAGGTGACGGGGAGGGGCAGAGGTGACGGCGAGGGGCAGAGGTGACGGGGAGGGGCAGAGGTGACGGGGAGGGGCAGAGGTGACGGGGAGGGGCAGAGGTGACGGCGAGGAGCAGAGGTGACTCAAGAAAATGGACTTTAACTGTCTGATAAAGCACATCTCAATGCAACGCAAGCAGGCACGAGAGTACTTACGAGGTTCAGTGCATGCAAGCTTATTTTCTAATTGGATCTATCGAATATAGGGGCACGCTGCATATATATAAGACGTTAATCACGCACCCGGTACTCAAGTAGGGGACATCAGATGCTGCACAGGCACCTGGGCTCTAGTATGGAGACGCGTCCTCACCGGCGGATACAATTTTTTTTTGTTTTGTTTGGTTTTGTTATTGCCCACTGGCCATTCCCTCTCGTTTTCCCGTTATTGCTATTATCCTGATGTCTTAAAGGGATTATACGGGTTTTCCCAGAATAATTGAGTTATATAGTAAAACTAACTTATAAAGGTGGTAGAAGACTCATAGTAGCCACATTTTTCTGGAAATAACCTCTTCTGCACGTAAGGACATTTCAAAGTGCGCGGTGATGCCACTGCGTACTTTCTGTAGGACCGGCTGAGGCAGAGTCAGTCATCTATTTTATGCTAATAAAAACACCTCACTTATGACATATTTCCGGTAAAATAAGCAATATTTGAAGAAAAAAAATATTGTTCTGTTCCAACGACAGCAGCAGTTACCTAGTTTTTCCCATAAATTCTATATATTTCCATGAATTTGCATGAGATACACCACCACCAAATTATCAACGCTAAATGCCAGAGATAAGAAAACCACAAAACCTAAACGAACAGTGTATAGTAATAAAGAGTCCAGTAAGTTGTGAATTGCATAATACTTGTGTGATCCAGTGTAGGACTTGCAGATAATACAACACTATAAAATTGCATGACACAGATTCTAAGATAAAAGTGGTGGACAGTCAAGTATTCGTTATCTGATACAAGCCTCGAAAAACGCCAAAGTTTTAACGCTGATGATTGCTGAAATAATAGACTAAATGAGCATTGAGGTCCCTGTTAGGTTCTCTTGAATATGGAGTCTCTAGGGCATTATAAACAATAGCTGACGAACACCAACGTGATTTAAAGCTTATACAACTGTACAATAATGCATTTCCTTTCAGGACGGAAACCCGTATAATTCCTGTAATAGCCTTGTATCCACGCCTGGCAGGTGGCTTTTGGCGGCTGTTGTCAACATGGTAATGTTGGCAGGTGGCTTTTGGCGGCTGTTGTCAACATGGTAATGTTGGCAGGTGGCTTTTGGCGGCTGTTGTCAACATGGTAATGTTGGCAGGTGGCTTTTGGCGGCTGTTGTCAACATGGTAATGTTGGCAGGTGGCTTTTGGCGGCTGTTGTCAACATGGTAATGTTGGCAGGTGGCTTTTGGCGGCTGTTGTCAACATGGTAATGTTGGCAGGTGGCTTTTGGCGGCTGTTGTCAACATGGTAATGTTGGCAGGTGGCTTTTGGCGGCTGTTGTCAACATGGTAATGTTGGCAGGTGGCTTTTGGCGGCTGTTGTCAACACCACGCCTGGCAGGTGGCTTTTGGCGGCTGTTGTCAACACCACGCCTGGCAGGTGGCTTTTGGCGGCTGTTGTCAACACCACGCCTGGCAGGTGGCTTTTGGCGGCTGTTGTCAACACCACGCCTGGCAGGTGGCTTTTGGCGGCTGTTGTCAACACCACGCCTGGCAGGTGGCTTTTGGCGGCTGTTGTCAACATGCGTGTGTGGCGGTAATAAGTCAGCGTCAATGTCCCTAATCACCGGTCCGGCGCCACCGAGGACGGCCGTTAGCGCGCGCGGCTGACGGCCTCTGTAGGCTGCCGAGGTGACGGCCTCTGCAGGCTGCCGAGGTGACGGCCACAGCAGGCTGCCGAGGTGACGGCCTCTGCAGGCTGCCGAGGTGACGGCCTCTGCAGGCTGCCGAGGTGACGGCCTCTGCAGGCTGCCTAGGTGACGGCCACAGCAGGCTGCCTAGGTGACGGCCACAGCAGGCTGCCGAGGGGTGACATTTAACAAACTAAATAACCCTAGGGTTATTTCCCCATTATATGAGCTAAACAAGTGTCGCGCAAGACATTAATGAGAGAGCCAGCTTGTTTTCAGTCACTTACCAATACGGCAATGCATTATATTGAAAAAATAAGTTTTGCGATATAACACTCTGAAATAACTTTTGGTGCCGGGATTCATCTAATGATGCTTGTTTTGGCATAAAGAACGAGGAAATATGCATTAAATCCCGGGAACGGATTTATTTATTATTATTGTTTTGTTACATATTGTAATCATTACGTTTGTACTTATTATTTGTATTAAAAAAATGCCATAAGTTCCGAGTCTTTTAGGTCTTCTTTCAAAGCGCACAATGTCGTAACAACATGCGCCATTTTGACATTCGCGCCACTTCTCGCAATCTATACTGAATATGCGAGTCTATGTTTTCGAAATATATTGACTTCGAAAAATTGCTTTTTCGGGGTATATCTTGATAATTTAGCCAAACCAATGCCACATTCAAGATTTTCAGGTACGAATACCCCTTATCAGCACATTCACAGCGATCCGGCAAGGTGTGTAGCTTCCTTTCATGAGCCGACGAGTAGGCTGTAGCATCGATTCATAGATATAATTCAAAATGTAGCCTTTACATTGCAGGCCACAAACGCTGTTTTTGTAGCTCGTTAAATTCAAAACAAATGTCTATGGTGTTCGTCAGATACTGTTTAGAATACCCTGGAGATTCCATCTTCAAGAGAACCTCAGGACTGTCTGACTGACCACATGGAACACAGTTTAGGACTGACCTTGAAACGAGAAGACGAGGTTGATAATGAACGGATGGTCGAGCGAGGACAGGATCTGCACCTCCCGGATCACGTTGGCGATGGCCTCCTTCTCCAGGCACTGTCGCTTGTTGGTGTACTTCATGGCGTACATCTGGTTGTTGCTCTTACGACGTACGATACACACCTGGAGGCCAGAGGTCATAAGACAATGTTGCTTTTACGACGTACAATACACACCTGGAGGACAGAGGTCATACGTCAATGTTGCTTTTACGACGTAAGATACACACCTGGAGGCCAGAGGTCATCAGACAATGTTGCTTTTACGACGTAAGATACACACCTGGAGGCCAGAGGTAATCATACAATATTGCTTTTACGACGTAAGATACACACCTGGAGGCCAGAGGTCATAAGACAATATTGCTTTTACGACGTAAGATACACACCTGGAGGCCAGAGGTCATCAGACAATGTTGCTTTTACGACGTACGATACACACCTGGAGGCCAGAGGTCATCAGACAATGTTGCTTTTACGACGTACGATACACACCTGGAGGCCAGAGACCATCAGACAATGTTGCTTTTACGACGTACGATACACACCTGGAGGCCAGAGGTCATCAGATAATGTTACTTTTACGACGTACGCAGAGGCGGAACTTTTTGTTTTTCGTTGGGGTTGTAATTGAGTCGGCGACCGGGGGGGGGGGGGATATTATTTTTTTAGGGTCATCATCAGCTAAGGGTCATTATTTTGTTTAGTCAGACTTGAGTCGACTACACATAATGAGCCGTTACAAGTCCGCTAAGGGCCCCTCAGACCGAAGGCACCTCAGGCTAACTGAAGGCCCCTCAGACCATCCGAGGGCTAACCTAGAACAACCCAGGCCCCTCAGACCGACTGAAGGCCACCTGAAACCGACCGAGGGCTCCTCAGGCCGACTGAGGGCCCCCTTAGGCCGACTGAGGGCCCCGGGACGGCTGATGATGAGGGCCGGCTAAGGCTGACTGAGGGAGGGCCCACTCAAGCCGAGTGAGTGTCCCCTCAGGCCGACCGAGAGCCCCCTCAGGCAGACTGTGGGCCCCTCCGGCTGACTGATAGCAGGCGCGGATCTGGGGGGGGGGGGAGGGCTCTAGCCCCCTCCCTGAGCCGGGTCGCGCCCATGTATCGCCCGCCAAGCGCGTCCACAGGGCGCAACTTTGTGTATGTTGCGCCCCCCCCCCCCTTCATCGAAATCCTGGAACCAAGGCTGGAGAGCCCCCACAGGCCGGCTGAGGGCCATCTGAGGCCGACTGAGCTCTCCCCTAAGGCTGACTAAGGGCATAGGGCAAAGCAATATCCAGGGTCCCCGAAGCGTCAGGGATCATTTGAAGAATTGAGGGCCCCTTCGCCTGTTATTGAGCATGAGCGGGGGAGATGTAAATTGGCGACCGAGTGCACCCTCGGGTCGATCGAAGACCCCCTCGTCCTCGAGCCGACCGAAGGCCAATCAGGCCGACCAAGGACCCCTCAGACCGTCCGAAGGCTTCCTCAGGTCCACCGAAGACCCCCTCAGGCCGACTGAAGGCCCCTTCAGGCCGACTGAGGGCTCCCTCAGGCTGACCGAGAGCGCACTGAGAACGACGAGGACAGACCGAGGGTCCCCTCAGTCTATTCTAGGACACCTCGAGGGCCCTCGGCCAATTTCTTTTTCGGTCAAAAATAAATATTAATATTTCAAGAGGGACCCTCATTGCACATTTATGGGGGGGGGGCAACACCATATATTTGCTCCCTAACTTCTTGAGCTGCTCCCCTGCCCCCTCTGCCGCCGCCCCTGTCCCCCACGTTCCTACGCCTCTGGTTTGTGCATCCGCAAGGTTTTTCAGAGATAACGAACAACAGCGGCACGAAGCGTCGCCGTTTTCCTTTGCCCCTTATACCTCATCTCTTGTCTAACTTCTTTGATTTGTTTTGTAAATTTGTATCTTTGAGAGAACCACTCTTAGGTATGCATTTTTCTGCGGATTTGAGCTTTTCTCGTCTTTAGGTACATTTTACTCCATCAAATTTACCTTGCTTAACAAAATGAATGATATGAACACAAATCCTTACCCAAAAGGGGCCCTTGTCCCTCTAACAGGCGTCCATAAAAGAACAGAACAATCTGGTTATATGCCGACTTGTTCTGCGTTTGATTTTCAGTGGCGCATAGGTGTCGCCAAGGGGGAGGGGCAACGTGTTTCCGGAACCTGTGGACTGATAACCCCTAGACATCGATACATATAGATATTTTAGGTTCGGAAAAATGGAACAGGTTGATGAAATCGGAAGGTTCGTCTCGACACAAAATCTTCATTTTTGGGCAAAATATGATGTGTTTATTCCTAGTAAAAGTCGTTTCTTAGGACGCAAACGTCTGCAGAAAAATGGCCTCTCGAACTTAAAATGTCTGGTGATGCCAATGGTCTAGGTCCGGCCCTATTACAGCTGAGATATACAAATACATATAACATATTTCCCACAATGCAAACAAATTAGGCGAGAACCAAACAGCATCGCTTTAGTAATAATACAAGAGGCAAATATGATGCGGCTATGCCAAAATATGCGCATTTATCTTGTCCGTTGCATTGTCACCTTGGTCCCAAGAGGATACGGTGCTTGGTCCACAAACCAAACAGTTGCATTGACATATGTGTGTTATTGCTTTTCAATATTTCTGCCGTTTTCGATAAGTTTTGGTTTTAATTGTTTCAAACGTTATTCTGAGCATAATTATTATAAAAAGTATAATGAAGTGTAACCTCATGCTCATATTAATATCAAATAACAAAAGAAAGTCCAAAAATCCAAAATTCTTGGATTTTCTTTTGTTATTTGATATTAATATGAGCATGAGGTTACACTTCATTATAGTTTTGGTTTTATTGATGTAGGATTAGGTGCTTTGGCTTAGGCTATTTTCTTTTAAAATGACTTTTACTGATGTGGCCCTCTACTTTTCAACACAATGACCAGGTATATCTTGTGAAAATAATGTTTGTCTGGCTAAACATTGAAGGTTGTGATAATCATGATTTTAAACTCATTTTATTTAGGTCTGATCATTTCTGTTCTTTTTCCAGCTTAGGATGGTTGGTATGCTTTCAGACACAAACATATTTATAATATTGGTCAAGTTCTGCATTAAGTGTCAATTTCACCAACATATTTAAACTCAAATTGTAATACCTTTGGCGAACCATGTAAGGGTGCATTCTAATGTGTGACATTTATCCAGAACTAAGCCCAATGTGAAATATGCTACACTCAATCTTGCTTTGCTCATGTTTTTGATGTAAACACCTATACCTATTGCCATTTTGTGTGTCTGAAATTTAAAAAAGTTACCTGTTCGTCAATAAGTAGTGTTGTTCTTTAGTGTTTATGACCCAACTGAATATGATCCTACGGCCCTGGGTACCTACATAGTCGTTCTCAGTAATTTGGAGATAATATGTTGCACCTATTGTTGGATTTTAAATGCTATTTTATGACAAACTTTACTAACAATTTCAAGTTTGTTCTTTCCTGTGTTCATACTTCATATATGTTTTCATTATTTTGTTATAATTGTTATTGAAAATCCTTCGGTGATTTTGCGTACCGTTCACAGTATTTATTTACTTAGGTATGCATTCACTGACAATGTTGGGGTTGCAATATTCATAATTGGGGTTGTAATTTTTGAAGATGCAGTTGTAGCTACAACCCCAAAAGTATATAAAGTTCCGCATGTGGACGTACGATGCACACCTGGAGGCCAGAGGTCATAAGACAATGTTGCTTTTACGACGTAAGATACACACCTGGAGGCCAGAGACCATCAGACAATGTTGCTTTTACGACGTACGATACATACCTGGAGGCCAGAGGTCATAAGATAATGTTGCTTTTACGACGTACAATACACACCTGGGCCCTGTTTCACCAAGTGAATATATTCATGCCGTACTTCCGAAAAGTACGGCATCCAAAGTATGACAGTAATACTATTCTGTTTCACCGCGGTAATATATTACTTGCAGTAGGGAATATATTCGAAGAGAAATATTCGCGCATGCACTCAGAGCCGCGCGCTGATTGGCTAGCGGGCGGCACTATATTTTCCGTCTGCAGACGTAAATAACGGAAAATATATGCTTATCTATATTTTTGATATATATTAATATTTTGATATTTATTTATATTTTCATTTATATATAATTACATGGTTTCAAAGGATTTGTACTTCTATTTACATTTTCTTGGAATAATTCGCGCGGCGCCGGCATTCCAAGGCCGACAATGTAAACAAACAATCTCGTCGCCGGCTTTACCGTGCCTGGTGTAATGTCATGGCTGTTAGCTACTACATATGAAACTTAAGTGGTTTCCTGTTGTTTTGTATGATTGACGTTAAAATTTAGATTGTTTTATTCGCTAAGGTAATTGTTAAGCGAATGCCTTCAGCGCCAGAGCAAGAGTCAATCGCCGGTGACTTTGCAAGTGGAGAAGTTCACGTTCGCCATTGTGCGACACGAACGCGGACCGACTTGCCATCAGTCCGAAGTACGGCCTTGGTCCGAAGTATGAAAACAAAAAGCTATGAAGATAAACTGCGGAAAACATTTGCTGAAGAAACAGCGTGGTGGCGTCGGGTAACAAGCTGTGTAGTGTGGAGATATGCGTGTATTTTATCTTTACTATGGCTGCGACAGCAGTTTAACAGAGGATAGCAGATCGAAACAAAAATAATATTCGAGCGAGATGCTGAGCGTTTTTGTAACTTGAAAATAAATATGCTTTGAAGATATCTTCCGTGTGTATCATGCTCTGACAAATATGTGTTGGGGACCGCAGCCTGTCACGATTAGCACATCAATTAAAGGAAATAGTCCACCTTCAACATTAGTTTTAAACTGAGATAGCAGTTTTGTAGCCCGTGTTGAGAAATCCTTATCTTGACTGTTTTATTGACTGAAAAGACTCTCCAGCCGAAGATATCTGACTTTTTGGCGAAGGAATGCGACGCATTTATGATATACCGTACCGTCTGAATTGTGCCAGCACTGCATGGAGCATGCGCAGACCAATAACGCACACGATACAATTAATAATTTACAACCTTCTGTCCTGAATTGGCGCGATGTAGGACCATTTTTAAAAAGAAAAAAAAGTAACTGTATTAAAAAATATAATAAAATCGTGTTCTGATTTTTTTCCGAAGGTGAACTATTTCCTTTAAAATACAATTTTCTTGTGTGAGTTTTGTGGCAGACGCACACTATTCTCCGCAATACTTCGTTTCCAACATTATATTGGAATAATTGAGAGCTAGGTAGTTACGTTGTTTTCATTTGATGATTCTGCTCCCATGGAAATGTAGGCTCAAGAGATTGATTTTGATTATTTATTAAATAAGCAGCCGGCCCACGGGTGCTGTGATAGCGTAAGTGATAGAGCGTTGGGAATTACATCCAGTGGTCGAGGGTTCGAGTCTCGTCCGCTCCGCTTTTTTAGATATGCGGTTAAATACATACACAGTGAAAGACAAACTTTTATTACGACCAATATACGAAATACCATCCTTTCTATATCTACCGTCCTTTCTATGCAATTTCTTAGTAAGTATATCTCACCTAAATAGTTATCCGCAGACAAATCTGCATCACCGTTTGAGCGTGGTTGAAAACGCGTTTTCTACTAATAGGCCCAACATGGCCTCACCAGCTTCAACTTCACCTTCCATTCTCCAGAACAACGATGCTCAAAACAGATGCCAGCAAAAACACCAACAGGAACAGTTGAAAATGCAAAAAAACGAACGACACAACAATGAATAATAAAACAATAGATTTGCCACTAAAATTCGCTGACCAATCTATCCGTTGATGATTCAATAGCAATATAACCCGCACTGAGCTTGGCGCTGAGGATCCAAAGTATGCCACTAAAACTGGCATACTTTGAATGTTAGCAAACACGGCAATCAGCTGGCTAAATAAGTAGATCGGCCGGTCGAAATGGAATATATTCCAAAAATGCCGCACTTTGGCTGTCATACTTTGGATGGCATAAGTATTCCAGTACGGCATTTGGTGAAACAGAATATGTCATAGTATGACAAAAGTGAATATGTACGGCACCGAAAAGGAATATATTCACTTGGTGAAACAGGGCCCTGGAGGCCAGAGGTCATCAGATAATGTTGCTTTTACGACGTACAATACACACCTGGAGGACAGAGGTCATACGTCAATGTTGCTTTTACGACGTAAGATACACACCTGGAGGCCAGAGGTCATCAGACAATATTGCTTTTACGACGTAAAATACACACCTGGAGGCCAGAGGTCATCAGACAATGTTGCTTTTACGAAGTAAGATACACACCTGGAGGCCAGAGGTCATCAGACAATGTTGCTTTTACGACGTAAGATACACACCTGGAGGCCAGAGACCATCAGACAATGTTGCTTTTACGACGTAAGATACACACCTGGAGGCCAGAGGCATCAGACAATGTTGCTTTTACGACGTAAGAGACACACCTGGAGGCCAGAGGTCATCAGACAATGTTGCTTTTACGACGTAGGATACACACCTGGAGGCCAGAGGTCATCAGACAATATTGCTTTTACGACGTAAGATACACACCTGGAGGCCAGAGGTCATCAGACAATGTTGCTTTTACGACGACGTACGATACACACCTGGAGGCCAGAGGTCATCAGACAATATTGCTTTTACGACGTAAGATACACACCTGGAGGCCAGAGGTCATCAGACAATATTGCTTTTACGACGTAAGATACACACCTGGAGGCCAGAGGTCATCAGACAATGTTGCTTTTACGACGTAAGATACACACCTGGAGGCCAGAGACCATCAGACAATGTTGCTTTTACGACGTAAGATACACACCTGGAGGCCAGAGGTCATCAGACAATGCTGCTTTTACGACGTAAGAGACACACCTGGAGGCCAGAGGTCATCAGACAATGTTGCTTTTACGACGTAAGATACACACCTGGAGGCCAGAGGTCATCAGACAATGTTGCTTTTACGACGTAAGATACACACCTGGAGGCCAGAGACCATCAGACAATGTTGCTTTTACGACGTAAGATACACACCTGGAGGCCAGAGGTCATCAGCCAATATTGCTTTTACGACGTACGATACACACCTGGAGGTCAGAGGTCATCAGACAATGTTGCTTTTACGACGTAAGATACACACCTGGAGGCCAGAGGTAATCAGACAATATTGCTTTTACGACGTAAGATACACACCTGGAGGCCAGAGGTAATCAGACAATATTGCTTTTACGATGTACGATACACACCTGGGCCCAATCTCACCAAATACCGTAAAACAGTCAGGGGTAGAAATATTTTACGGCATGGTTTCTACCCCACCCGAAATACTCAATCTCACCAACAGAATTTACCGCATTGGGTATTTACGGCATTTCTCAAGAAGATCAGCTGACAGACGAGTTTCAGCAGCAGAAATAGCTGTTTCTGATTGGTCGAAGTACTGCGGACGGCAATACCAGCGCTAGCGAAACACGTTGTTTTGATAGATTGTTTGGGTACACATTCCATTGACCTGTGTTTCGATGGCCATATTTTAATGTTTAGTAAATTTATATTTAAAGGCTTATAACATACATTTAATAGAAAGGTTAATGCTATCTGACAGAGCGGAGTGTTAGTGCTTGTGTTTGTAGAGGCCTATAAGTGATACTTGTTGTTGATTTTGTACTTTGAAGAAACAAGTAAATCATTGGTTTCGCTGTCATTGGAAATTCATTGAAAATCATTGGAAATTGGTTTCAACTCATGAGTCACATCAACATTGGTGGAAGAGGATTGGCAAGAGTTCTAGCTTTGGATTTATTTCACACAAAACAGATTGAAGGTTGAAGCATATTCAATCTTTTGGGCTTGACAACCAGGCAAAAGCAAGGTTGAGGTGGCTGATCCGCTGATGTAATATAACATTGCAGGTGCAAGAGGGCAGTGTGCTAACTGATAAAGTCATTAATTGCGCACATAGTGCTTAGTCATTGAACATGATGCACCACCTCTTCTATTCTGCCTTATGGCGGCATAACTGGTGAGGCGTGATAATTTCAGAATATATTGTGTGCTCATAACCAATCAACATGTGTATTGTGTAGTCCATATGATAGTTTTTTGGAACAAGGAAGGATGAAAGTGTGATTCTAGTGTGAGATCATGTGTGATTCTATTTTGTTTGTTTTTTCTGAGAGAAAAGCTGGTTCTGTGGAGCATAGTAATGGGTAAACAACATCAGCATCTCCAATGTATTGTCAGTACATTTGCTTGCTTATCACCATTCACCATCACCATCTACCATCAACTTGCAGGGTTCATCAGCTTGAGATCATCACTACTTGATGCAGTAGCAAAAAAGACATGCCCAAAGGGACTATAATGTATTATTGTAGTTACAATCATAAATCACAAAAATGCAGAGGGAAATTGGCATCGCAATCAGCATGGCCTTGCATCAAATACTCCACACACTTTACGCAGGCACCCATATGAAATGGGGCCTCACTGAACAAGGCAACAAACTCTGTCCATCTTGTGGAACAGGCCTGCGCACAGCTTCAAGCGAAAGAGATGTTCCTGTTCTTCCGGCCTCTGGCGGAAGCCATCAATGGGTACTGCACACTCCAACAACATGCCGCTGTCCGTTGTCACCCTCCATCATGGTGATGTGGATCCCAGATGTAGCATGTCCTAAAAGACAAAAATGATGACCTCTGTTAGCATTTGTCGAAATAAAATGTGCAATCATTGGGCAGCCAGTACCTATGTGAACTGAAGACTGGTGCTTAGCACTGTCATGCTTAAACTATTGACCAATTTTCCCTTGCACACAATTATAACAATTTAAATGTTAAATAGAATGATGAAACTAATAAAGCTGCAGGGAAACCATTATTTGTCTGTAGCTGCTGGCTTGGACAACTCTGGAATAAAATACCCTATTTCTCAACAAACCACTATAATGCACCCTGACCTTCAGTTTGCAATATTTTAACTAATAGCGCATCTATAAATAGGCATCGTTTCATATTGAATCAAGAGGGCGACACTGTCTGTGTAGTGAATAACAAACACGCATACATGGGAAATTGGTGAAGTAATATCGATTGACATCAACACAACTTACCTCAGCTGTTCAGGCAGTTGTTAAATCTCCGTCGTAAGTAATGCGGGGGCGCAATTCTTCTGCAATTAATCGTTATCTTCGTATGAAACAGTTCGAAGACGCTAAATACGGCAGAAATTGTGCCGTGATTTCGGTGTTCATTTGGGTAGAATATACTGCAAACAGCTGTTTATTTGAGGCTGTTCGTCTGTTTCACCGCCGGAGAGCCTCTATTTTTACCGCAAAAATGGTGTAGAATCATATTTACGGCATGGGGTATGTTGGACGCGGGTAGAATCTACCCCACCCGGTTTGGTGAGATTGAGTTGCGGTAAAATGGCCCATTCTACCCCAAATGCAATTTACGGCATTTACCGAGATTGGGTCCAGGGGGCTAGAGGTCATCAGACAATGTTGCCTTTACGACGCACGGTACATCTGTATCCGTGGTAATCAGCACCAGTAGCTTAATGTTACAACGATAATAATAATGTTTGTATGATCATGCATTACCTAATACCTGGATGGAAAACTCCGCTCGCAACCCCTGTGACAAATCAGGTGCCGACCGGTAGCTTGGCAGACTAACAATATTGCGCCGTAAGCCTGAGTTTCCAGTCCAGGCATTAGGTATCCATGATATGACCAAGGGCATTGGTGCGATGTTACTTAGATAGGAAAACTAAATTAATTTGCGCCCAATTAACACAATAACCTATTAATAAACTTAGATACAAGATAGAAGAATAGGAGATACACTTTACGAGTGTATCGGAACAAATAGTGGACCTGGCCCAACTCCGAGCCGCTGCGCAGCTACACTCCGGCGTACACTCTCACACACACACATACACACACATACAGACACACTAAAACACACACACATACACACATACACACATACAGACACACACACACATACACACACATACAGACACACTAAAACACACACACACACACACACACACACACACACACACACACACACACACACACACACACACACACACACACACACACACACACACACACACACACACACACACACACCCACACCCACACCCACACCCACACCCCACACCCACACCCCACACCCCACACCCACACCCACACCCACGACACCACACCCACACCCACACCACACCCACACCCCACACCCACACCCACACCACACCCACACCCACACCCACACCCACACCCACACCACACCACACCCACACCCACACCACACCCACACCCACACCACACCCACACCACACCCACACCTCACCCACACCCACCCACACCCACACCCCACACCCACACCCACACCCACACCCACACCCACACCCACACACCCACACCCACCACACCCACACCCACACCACACCCACACCCACACCCACACCCACACCCACACCCCACACCACACCCACACCCACACCCACACCCACACCCACACCCACACCCACACCACACCCACACCCACACCCACACCCACACCCACAACCCACACCCACACCCTCAACCACAACCCACCACCCACACCCACACCCACACCCACACCCCACACCCACACCCTACACCCACAGCCCACACCCACACCCACACCACACCCACACCCACCCCACACCCACACCCACACCACACCCACACCACACACACACCCACACCCACACCCACACCCACACCCCACCCCTCACCCACACCCACACCACACCCACACCCACACCCACACCCACACCCACAACCACACCCACACCCAAACCCACACCCCCACACACACACACACACTACTACACACCAACACACAACAAACACACACACACACACACACACACACACACACACACACACACACACACACCAACACTCTCACACACACACACACACAACACAACACACACACACACACACACACACACACACACACACACACACACACCACACACACACACACACACACAACACACACAACACACACACACACACACACACACACACAACCACACACACACACACACACACAACACACTCACACACTCAACCACACACACACACACACACACACACACACACACACACACACACACAACACACACACACACACACACACACACACAACACACATACACACACACACACACACACACACACACACAACACACACACACACACACACACACAACACACACACACGCGCGCGCTCACGCGGCAAACGCGCACACCGCGCACAGCCGCACACGCGCACACAACACACACACACGCACACACAGCACACACACACGCAACACGCACACGCACACGCACACGGCACAACAGGGATTAAACCTAGTAGACACATGATACCCACGTACACGTTTAACTGGTTTATCGCGATGACGTTGCACTTTCGGATCCTTTCAAACGAAGTAGTTCGAAAATTAACCTGTGTAGCTGTTGACATGGGCCCTGCTGACATAGCCAAACCCCTGTGCACACTCGGCGTCCTGACGTCCCTCTGTTTTTAATCCGAGTGCCATGGAACGCAGGGTGACGCTGGAGGAGTGCCAGAGGAGCGCCAAAGGAGCGCCAGAGCAGCGTCATGAGAGTGTCAGGAATACCGCTAGAGGAGCATCAGAAGAGTGCCAGAGGAGCGCCGGAGGAGCGCCGCGCTGCACAGCTGCTGCACCGCCACACACCATCACCACCACGCTTGAACAGCTGCTGCACCGCCACACACCACACGCCTGTGAACACTGCTACACCGCCACACACCATCACCCCACGCCTGAAACAGCTGCTGCACCGCCACACATCACACCACCACGCTCTGAACAGCTGCTGCACCGCCACACACCATCCACCACCACGCTGACAGGCTGCTGCACCGCCACACACAACCCACCACCGCCCTGAACAGCTGCTGCACCGCCACACACCATCACGCCTGAACCAGCTGCTGCACCGCCACACACCACCAATCTACCACGCCTGAACAGATGCTGCACCGCCACAAACGATCACCACCACGCCTTAACATATGCCCTCACCGCCACACACCATCACCACCACGCCTGAACAGCTGCTGCCCCACCCGTAAACGCCAAACACTATCACCACCACGCTCTGAACAGTTTTGCTGCACAGCTGCTGCACCGCCAAACACCATCACCACCACGCTGAACAGCTGCTGCACCGCCACACACCATCATCACCACGCTGACAGCTTGCTGCACGCCTACACACCATCACCATCACGCCTGAACATGTCTGCTGCAGCACGCACACATCACCACCGCGCCTGATACAGCTGCTGCACTGCCACACACCACCATCACCCGCTCTGAAGTAGCTGCAGCACCGCCACCACCACCATCACCAACGCTGAACAGATGCTGCACCGCCACACACCATCACCACGCCCTGAACAGCTCTGCAACGCCGCACCACTCCACCACGACTGAACCAGCTGAATGAACCGCCCACACATCACCACCACGCCTGAACACGGCATGCTTGCACCGCACACATCACCACCACGCTGAACAGGCTGCTGCACAGCCACACGCCTGAAACAGATGCATGCACGCCAACACCATCACCACCACGCCTGAACAGCTGCTGCCACGCCATACACCATCACCACGCCTTGAACAGCTGCTGCACCGCCACACACCACCACGCCTGAACAGATGCTGCAACCGCCACACACCATCACCACCACGCTGACAGCTGCGCACCGCCACACACCACCACCTGCGCCAGACATATAGACATAGACATAGACATATATTAAGGCCATCCCGATAAGCTCATTGGCTATTACGGCCCCTCGTCAGAAGCTAACACGGCGGACATTGGGAAGTGAAAAAACGCAAAACACGCACACACACGCACACTCAGACATACACTCACACACACAGACACACACAGGACACACACAGCACACACAGACACACACACACACACACACACACAACACACCACCACACACACGCACACACACACACACACATCACACACACACACACACACACACACACAACACACACACACACACACCACACACACACACACACTACACACACACACACACACACACACACACCACACACACCACACACACACACACACACACACACACACACACACCACACACACACACACCACACACACACACACACACACACACACACAACACGCGCACACACACACACACAACACACACACACACACACACACACACACACACACACACACAACACACACACACACACACATACACGCACGCACGCCACGCACGCACGCACGCACCCCCCCCGCACGCACGCACGCACGCACGCACGCACGCGCACGCACGCACGCACGCACGCACACACGCACGCACGCACGCACGCACGCACGCACGCACGCACGCCGCCACGCACGCACGCGCCCACGCACGCGCACACGCACGCGCACAACGAACACGCACACGCACACGCACACCCACACGCACACGCAACACGCACACGCACACGCACACGCACACGCACCGCTCACGCACACGCACGCGCACGCGCACGCGCACGCGCACGCGCAGCGCGCCACGCGCTCGCGCACACGCACGCGCACACCGCACGCGCACACGAACACGCACACGCACACGCACACGCACTCGCACCGCACCACAGTGGCCGACCGATCATGTAACTCCTCCACCGCCGCGCAGATTGGCGCTTTAGGCGTCCCGGCAAACAGGTGGCACCGGGTAGTCGGCGTCAGGTCAGGCGGGAGCCCGTTGAAATCGCGCGGAGCACGGCTGTAAAAACGCCGCTGTCCCATGGCTGACCTTGACCGCAGCACTATCAGTTGTGGTCCTGTCGCGTGGACACGCTGACGAGTCTCGGACACACGCAACGAGCCACGCCAGCCAAGATCTCGGGCTCCCTGAGCGCCATATTGACACACTTTGTGTAATAGGCACATGCGAGTGATAGCGCACGAGCTGGTCCTGCGCTGAGACAGCTACCAAGTTCTCAAGCAGATCCCGACACGTTATCAAACTTTTTGCGGCCGAAAATCACTTTAGCAGCATAGTTAATAATTGTTTGAATACGAGATAGGATTTTCTGTGTGCAGTTGCCATACACAGAGATACAGTATCGGATCTGCGAGTAGAGAACAAGGGCCCTGACCAGGGCGGCGATGACGGATGGTGACAGGTGGTTCCTTAGATTGTGTAGACCAGATAGTTGCCCGAAACATTTTCTAGTAAAAGCAAGAGATGTGACTGTCCCAGCTGAGGGGTGCGGATCATAAGGTCAGACCGAGTTTTTTTTTGTAATCAGAAACGGGGAGTAAATGGTGATCGCGAAAATTTGACAGTGAAGTTGGGGACTTTGCGAAGGATTTTGGGCGCTTCCCAGGCAGCATCAGTGTGCGTTTTACCGGCATTTACTATCAATCCGCCGGGCTCGGAACCAACAATCGAGAGAGGCCAGACCCGCTCCATCTTGACCTAAGATGTTTGGAATTGTGACTTCTTGCCAGAGACTAAAATTGGGTTGTCATCGGGCGTACTGTACCACCATCTGCGTCCCTCGACAATACAAACTCAGGTCGTTAGCGAAGACGCAAGTAGAGTAGAGGGCGAGAGCAGAGCCTTTGAAAAACGCCGATGCGTGGGAAGCGGGGAAGATTTTTTGGTGCTACCCAGATTGTCAGTGAGCGCTGACACTTTGGGTAAGATTGTGAAGGTAGGCTGAAAACCAGGATAGTATCTACGCCGTGAAGTTGTAATTTGGTAGAGGGAGTTTTTGGTGTCAACACATCAAAGCATTTGCTCAAATCCAGCAGGGCTAGAGGAGAGATGAGAGAGAGATCGCCCGGTCATTGGCGGATAGGATTTGTCAGGTTATGGATATCAGCGCGGTTTCCGTCGAGTGACGAGGACGAAAACCGTGCTGAGTTGGGGGACAGGAGCTGGTTTTGGGAAAGGTAAATGTAAAGCTGTTGGTGCATGGCCCGCTCCTACAATTTTGGCGAAAAACAGGAACGATGGAGATTGGCCGGAATTGGATGGAACGGAAGGGATCGCGGATTTGTGGATAGGATAGACCACGGGAATGTTTTCCAGGATTCAGGGACTGGGCGTTAGACAAGCTGGAGTTGAGAAAATGCAGGAACCACCGCCGATCGCCTCAAATGACAGGCGGATCATATGGATGGTGCGTCGTCCTCGCCGCAGGCATAGGAACTATCATGCCAAGCACGAGCGCCCGCAGCTCGGACAGCAGGTCTAATGACACCAGGCTGAACGTACAAAAAGGGCCCCACACGAGGCAGTCGAAGGGTAGATTAGTCTCTCCCATGTCCCGCACCCTCGGACGCCACGGTGGCCCTACGCTTCACAAAATAACTCGTTCAGCTGGTCCGGCGTCGCCTCGGGGTTGCGCTCGGTCGGCTTCCCACCGCCTACGACCGACCTTATCGCCCTCCTACAGCAGCTGCAACAGCTGCATGTACCGCACACATCACCACGTCTGAACAGCTGCTGCACCGCCATTCACCCTCATCACCGCGCCTGAACAGATGCTGCACGCCACACACCATCACCACGCCTGAACAGCTTGCTGCACTGCCACACATCATCACCACCACGCCTGAACAGCATGCTTGCACCGCCATACACCACTCACCACGCCTGAACAGCTGCTGCACTCAGGCCACACATCAATCACCACCACGCCCTGAACAGCTGATTGCACCGCCATACATCAGCACCACGCCTGAACAGATGCTGCACGCCACACATCACCATCACGGCCTGAACAGCTGCTTGCACCGCCACACACCATCACCACCACGCCTGCACAGCTGCTGCACCGCACACACCATCACCAACCACGCCTGAACAGTGCACTGCACCGCCACAACATCATCACCACGCCTGAACAGCTGCTGCACCGCACACACCATCACCACCACGCTCTTGAACAGCTTGCTGCACCGCCACAATCATCCACACCACGCGAACAGCTGCTGTACCGCACACACCACCACCACGCCTGAACAGCTGTCTGCACCGCCACCACACCCATCACCACGCACGCCTAAAACAGATGCTACAACGCCACACACCATACCAACACGCCTCTGAACAGCTGCTGCAATCACCACAACATCACCATCACGCCTGAACAGCTGCTGCACCGCACCACACCATCATCACCAACGCCTGAAATATCTGCTGCACCGCCACACATCACCATCATGCCTGAACAGCTGCCGTATCCGCTACACACCACCACGCATTAACAGCTGCTGCCACGCACACACCATCACCACCAAGGCCTGAACAGCTGCTGCACCGCACACACCATCACACACCAGCTCCTGAACAAGCTGCGTACCGCCACACACACCCCGCATGAACGAGCTGCTGCACCCCACACACCATCACTACCACGCCTGAAACCAGCTTGCTTGACGCACACACACCACACCTGACAGCTGCTGCACCGCCACACGCATCTACACACCCACGCTGAACAGCTGCTGCACCCGCCACACACAATCACCACACGCTCTGACAGCTTTGCACCCGCACACACATCGCCACCACCCACGTCCTGAACACTCGCTGCACGCCACACACCAACACCACCACGCCTGAACAGCTGCTGCACCGCCAATACCAGCACCACCACGCCTGAACAGCTGCTGCACCCCCAACACCCCACCACGCTGCTGAACACTGCTTGCACCGCCACACATCCACCCACGCCCTGAACAGCTGCTGCACCGCCACACACCACCAATCACCACGCCTGAACATATGCTTCACCGCCACACACCATCACCACACGCTGACAGCTGCTGCACCGCCAGCACACCCATCACACGCCTGAACAGCTGCTGCACCGCCACACACCATCACCACCACGCCCTGAACAGCTGCATGCACCGCCACACACCATCAACCACCACGCCTGAACAGCTGCATGCACACGCCACACACCAATCACCACCACGCCTGAACAGCTGCTGTCAACCGCCACGTCACCAACATACCACGCTTGAATAGCTGGCTGCACCGTCACACACCATCACCACCACGCCTGACACTGCTGCACCGCCACACACCACCACCACACCTGAACACTGCTTGCAACCCGCCACCTCACCATCACCCCCACGCTCTGAACAGCTGCTGCACCGGCACACACCAATCACCACCATGCATGATCAGCTGCTGCACCGCCACACATCGCCACCACCACGCTGGACAGCTGCGGCCCGCCACACACCATCACCACCACGCCCTGAAACAGCTGCTGCAACCGCCACACAGGACACCATCACCACACGCTGAACAGCTACCTGCACCGCCCCAACACACCACCACCACGCTCTGAACAGCTGCTGCACCGCCACACACACCTTCACCACCATGCCTGAAGAGCTGCTGCACCGCCCACACAGCATCCCCCCTGAAGCTGCTGCACCGCACACACCACCACCACCCTATCACCACCACGCCTGAACAGCGCTGCACCCGCCACACACCATCACCACCAGCCTGAACAGCTGCTGCACCGCCACACAGCATCACCACCACGCTGAACATATGCTTCACCGCCACACACCATCACCACCACGCCTGATACAGCTGCTGCACCGCACACACCATCACCACCCACGCCCTGAACAGCTGCTGCACCGCCACCACAGCATCACCACCACGCCTGAACATATGCTTCACCCGCCACACACCATCACCTACCACGCCTGAACAGGCTGCTAGCACCGCCCCACACCATCACACCACCCCCCACCACCACCACGCCTGAACAGGGCTGCTGCACCGCCACACATCCACCACCACGCCTGAACAAGCTGCTGCACCGCCACACACCACCATCACGCCTGAACAGCTGCTGCACCGCCACAAGGCATCACGCATTGACAGCTGGTACGCAAAACGCCTGAACAGGCTGCTGCACCGCCACACACCATCACCGGGTGGCAGATTCGGGGGTTGGTCGCGAATAAAACAGCTCAGGACCCCCGGGAGCGGCACGGTCGGCACCACATAGCTCCTCCAGCAGAGCGTTTAGCGGAGAGAAGCGCGATTATGCAGTTCACGTCGCGGCGTCACCGCGGGCTGTCTTTGGCCGGACGTGAGCCGAGCCCGACAGCGAAACATTGATGTAAGAAGTCCGTGTTCCGTCGCTAGATACGTCTGGGACAGCAACTGTCTGTCTAAAGACTCATATATGTTCATACTTGGTTTGGGTGACCACGTTTTTTGTGCTACCTTGTTTTACCGCTCCTATGGCCAGCTAATGGACAATTAAATGATGCTAACTCTGAATAAGCAGTCGCCTAATATCCGTTCCCATTTAGCACTGAGTTTATTGTTTCCAAGCATCAAATGCCATTTTCTGATGAGGTAGCCCGATGAGTTGTTATACCGTATCTCGAGTAAAGAAGAGGGAGCGAAGATGGCAAGAGCTGGTTGATCACATATTCTGTTTACGAGCGAGCCCTTCTTCACAATAACTCCGCAACGGCGGGGTAGATTATGTGCAAAAATTTCGCCTGTGTGTGTGGTAGGGACCCCTCAGCCGCCAGTTTCCCACAAGTCAGGGGTGAGGTGCCTCGTGCACGTGCGCTCGTGCACTACCTCTATACTGTATCTCAGGAACGGGGGTGGTTTGCACGTGCCACGTGCACACCCTTTTCTGTATCTCAGAATCTACTTCCTTCCCGATCGAGTTTTAAATTCACCATACATTTCGTTCGCGCTTGCTCGTTGTCGCCCATCTACGGCGTCTTATTATTAATACTGGTAGTAACAGCCTATTTCGTGTAGTAGTGACTTTGTAGTGTTTGTTCGTCTGTTTGTTTTAGTCTAGTCCTGGCTACGGTCTTTTGTCCCAGCTCATCGACGAAAAGGCGCAGCCGTCTGCACCCGTCGGGGAGCACCGAAAACGGGGGACAGAGGATGGGTGCCAGTCGCCGTTCGATCTGTGTCACATGGCACGTGCCACGTGCCGCCACGTTGACCGATTGAAAAAAATTGTTCGCCAAGACGTGCCGCCCTACCAGTGGACGCAGGACGACCAAACTCGGTGGGCGGTATGTGTAGCCCACATGGTTGCCGAAAAACAATTGGCTGATTTCCCGAGGGGCAACGTTGCCTCTCCCCTAGGGTGTTAACCTGATATCGCGGGGGTCCTCTGATTATCGTTTTTTTTTTGCTAGCCGCACTAAATTTGGTGCAACAATAGAGTTCGGCGAGTGACAGATGATTGGTCTCGGTTCGCCGAGCGATCGGTGCACGTTGGCCACTGCAAAATCTTGCTTGCCAAGCCGTACAGCCCATACCAGTGGACGCAAGGCGACCAAACTCGGGTGGGCGGATAGTTTAATGGGTGCGGGGGTGACCATTGGGGTGGCGACGGGTGGCGCCCCCAAAGCACGTGCGGCAGGCACGTGCAACTTTTTTTAGCGGGGTCTTCATTGGTCGGCCTATTACTCGCAGAGTAATGGAGAGTTAGCCGCACAAATGTGGTGTGTGTGGGTAGGTGTGGCCACTAGGCATTCACTGCGCCAGAGGGGTGCCCCTGGCACGTGCAACGGGTGCAGGGTACCTCTAGGTGTCTTAAGCTATCTCTGCGGAACCACGGTTTCTAGAGAGCTGCAATTTGATACGCTGATGCATTCAGCACTACTATGGCATTTCCACCGTTTTGACCCGAATCGGGGTTTACACCTGCACGTTGCACATTGTGCCCCTCCACCATTGCGGCGAAACGAAGCCTTCCAGAATGCTGCTATTCAGTAGTCAGCTGCCATCCACGCGTACGATGGACGATATGACGGTGTTTTGGGATCCGAATTGGGGTCAAACACCTGCCCGTGCACGGGGTGCCCCCCCCCCCCCTTGGCGTCTCTCTTGCCATTGCATCCGAAACCACACATTCAAGAACGCTGTAATTTGGTATGCTGATGCATCATTACGCACATGGCGATTAAGGACTAATTGTAGCCGCTTTGGGGTCAAGTCCTGCACGTGCACCCTATTGGTGCCCCCCTCCGCCATTCCGGAGAAACCAAAATAAAATATATGTATGTATGTATATATGTATAGGCTACGTTTTGCCCCAGACCCAAACCAGATTACAAAGATGGGGTCCGCACTAGTTAGTTATAAGGTTATGTGATATGTCGCTGAGGGGAAGATTAGGCTGAAGAAGTTTTCTACATTTTCACCCACAGACTCACAAGCTGCAGGCCTGTGATTGTGTGGGTTGCTGAGAAGCGTCTGACCCGGGTCTGCATTGATTTCATTGTGTTTTTAATTGTAAAATAGCAACGTTCAAGAGAGATATGTATAACGGATTTTAAATAAAGTTTGCAACAGGTTCTAGTT
>JAXIVJ010009413.1:47500-51129 GCA_036785665.1 Chirona hameri | reverse complement strand
CTCGAGGTCTAGACTTAAGATGACCATTTTTCCCAAATATTATTTTTGCACTTAAACAATACTGCCATTGAAATTAAACAATTACGATTTCCCATATGCCTAACAATGTTCAGCAATGCTGCCTACCCTTTAACTTTGATTTTAACCATATTTCGTTCAACCTTTTAGACACATTTCAAGCACATGTGCCAATGAAATATATAATTGAAAAGAGCAGAAACACTGTCAGTGCACAGTAGTCCACAAAACTTAAACGTTGGCCCGCCGCACCACAACGACACGGCCAGCCGCGCCGAACTTGCACTGGCACGCTGTTTAAAAGCAACGATAACACACGGATGTGCGGAAGTGAATGACCTCGTTCGCTGACACATTGCGGTAAAGCACTGCATATTTCGTACGCTTGACAAAACATTCGGTTTCCAGCATTTAGTTTAAAGCAGAAACAATTTGTGGCTTGACAAATTTGTGAAAAAGTGCTCCAATTGTCGGTAGTGGGGGGGTAGTTTGCCCAGACCTCCCCCGACCTTCCCGTCGGCGACGCCCCTGGCTGACAAATATTGCAAGCACACACTTCTGAGAGGAAAATTGTTAATTGTTTTGTACTACCCATCACCCGCCCCCCCCCCCCCCCCACAGATTCAAAAACGGCATCAGACTTTTCAATAACCATTTGAAACCCAAGAAAAACATTCTAGACCAGGTGGGTCAGGAGTACAGCACATTACCGCTCAAGTATACCGCGCCGACCACGGCTAGCAGGCGCTCCAGCTATAGCAGGCGCTGGCAGGCGACGCTAGAAACCCTGGTGCAGGCTCGAGGGCCCGTTCAACAGACCTCAATGGACCTCTGGATAAGCTTGAGAGGGCCCTTGAACAGACTCAATGGCCCCTTGACAGCCGAGAGGTCCCTCTAAGCAGACTCTAAATAGCCCCTGAGTACAGGTTCGAGAGGCCACCTGAACAGGATCAATGGACCAATGGGAAAGCTTCGAGAGGCCCTTGCACAGACTAATGGACCCCTAGGCAGGTTCAAGAGGCCTCTGAACAGACTCAATGGGCCCCTGGGCAAGTTCGAGAGGCCCCTGGCTGGTTCGAGAGACCCCTGAAACAGATCAATGGGCCCCTGGGGCAAGCTCGGGAGCCTCTGGGCAGCTCTAATGGCCCCTGGGCAGGTTCGAGAGGCCCCTGAACAGACTCGATGATCCTCCTGGGAAAACTATGATGGGCCCCTGTGCAGGTTACAAGAGGTCCCCAAAACAGACTATAATGGGCCCCTGGCCAGGCTCGAGAGGCCCCTAACATACTCAAAGGGCCCTCTGGACATGCTCGAGAGGCACTGGGCAGGTTTGTTGGGCCGTGGTTGGGCCCTCAATTGGCCCCTTGGACAAGTGGGATCATGCTCCTAGAGGCCCCCTGGGCAGGTTTTTTGGGCCCCTGAGTGGGCTAATGGGCCCCAGGGGCATGCTTGAAATGTCCCTGGGCATGTTTTTGCACCTCTTGAGTGGGGCTCAATGGGCCCCTGGACATGCTGGAGAGGCCTGGACAGTTTTTGGACCCCTCGGTGGGCTCAATGGGCCCATGGACATGTCCAAGAGGCCCCTGGGGGGCCGGCTGCGAAAGCCCTTCAGTGTCCTCTGAGGGCCCTTTTGACATGCACGCAGAGTGACCCTTCTGTCTGGTTTGAGGGCTCCTCTGTGACTTTTTGAAAGCGTTTAGCTAAGCAAATGGTAATCTGGGGCAATCTCGGCGGGCCCCCTGTGACCGCTAACGGGGCAGGGGGGGGCAATTGCCCCCCTTGCCCCCCCCCCCCTGGCTGCGCCCCTGTATATATGGTGACCTTGTTAAGTCAACTTAACAATTTGACCTAAATGGTCAAGGTCATGTGGTGACCCAAGTAGGGCCATGTTGCATATGGGTAGAGACGTGTCTCGACGAGACAACAAACACATTGATGTCTGTTTTACTTCTCTATCTTCATTATGGCCGAGGAGTTATTGACAAAAAAGTGATGGTGACCTAGCATGACCTCAAATGACCCAAATAGGGGGTCACTGAACAAAACTTACACTTGGATCATCAAAAAATATAATATAATGAACATGATCCAGAAGTAATTGGACTTAGTACCATGCATATCCTTGAAATAGGAAAGCATTTCGTATATTTCCCACTTTTACTTATTATGGGGAGGTACGAATTGACCTGACCTGAGGTCACTACGATATCAAAATTCCGGGAGTTAACGAATTGTAAGTACTGATGCCCCTCATGACATCCTGTAGTTTCAACCTGATCGGTGAAAAACTCTGCTTTGCACAACTGCAAACATGTTGGTGGTGGGGTCACTTGATCTGGTCTGGTGGACCTGACCTGAGATGAACCGGAGCATATTTCTTTTCTCAAAGTGTGCGCAATTGATGTCCTAACAGGTGTATCAAACCCGGCGGCGCTGCGTGCCCGCCGTTTTTTGCTATCATTGAAAACACCTGAGGGGGTGGGGAAATAACCCCCCCCCCCTGCAGTGCGCGGGTAAAGTTTAGCTGGGGGGTTTTTTTTTTTTATTCGCCAAACTCGTGTGTAGTACGTCATTAATTCGTGATATCTCGATTTGTTATCGACAAAAAATTTCTTCATTTTATGCACAGAAGACGTAAAATGTGTTGTAGGAGAGGTACCCAAAGTTAACGTTGATACCGCTATTGGTTTTTGAGCTATTGCGAAAATTTGTCGGGGAGGATATTTGCCCCCCCCCCCCCCCCAGTCAATTGGTCAGGCTAACTTGCCATTTTACTAAGTAAGGGTTCCAAGTAAGGACTCGGGCCCTTCTGGCGGATGGCAGACCGGCCCAACGTTGGTTTTGAGGGGCCCGCCGACAGATTTCCAAAACTCATGAGATTTCGTCTGTTTTTAGGCCCCTCTGGCTAGGTGACGCCGTCCCTCTGGCCAGTGACGACGCCCTCTGGCCCA
The DNA here is from genome assembly GCA_036785665.1 of Chirona hameri. Classification (NCBI taxonomy): domain Eukaryota; kingdom Metazoa; phylum Arthropoda; class Thecostraca; order Balanomorpha; family Balanidae; genus Chirona; species Chirona hameri. The sequence continues at coordinate 48,160 of JAXIVJ010009413.1, read as the reverse complement.
GTGACGGCCGCCCCTCTGGGTCAGTGACGGCGCCCCCCTCTGGCCAGTGACGGCGCCCCTCTTGGCTAAATATCCGGCGCCCCTCCTGCTTTATGGATATCACCCCTATAGCCTGTGTACCGGGCGCCCCTCTGGCCGGTGACGGCCCCCCTCTGGCTAGTGTTGCGCCCTCTGGCTAGTGTTGGCGCCCCTCTGGCTAGGTGTTGGCGCTTCTTTACTGCTAATGACGGCGCCCCTCTGTGGCAGTTGACGGCGCCTTATGCTGTGACGTGCACCTCCTGCTTATGACGGCGCCCCCTCCGGCCAGTGACTGCGCCCCTCCGTCTAATGACGGCGCCCATCTGGCCAGTGACGGCAGTCACATTTACTCAGTATGGTGTACCTAATTGGCTCCGAATAATGGGCTATGTGATAATAAACATAAGGGACACTGTAATGACGGCGCCCCTCTGGCCAGTGACACCAAATGACAAATGCCAGTGAGGCAGTAAGTGGACTCCCAAATGGACGCTGTTTCAAAAATGTTTTTTTTGTGTGCTTGTGCTATTACAGTTAGCAGTATATTTGTGTTGAACGTCATCATTTTGTCGTTTCACGTTGTTGTTCACGTCATCACGTTGTTCATAACTCAGTCATTGATGTGGTCTAAGTCGCCCATAT
>JAXIVJ010009413.1:5000-42500 GCA_036785665.1 Chirona hameri | reverse complement strand
AACAGGGGCCCTCTGGTCTGTCCAGGAGCCCTCCAACTCTGCTCAGGGGCCCTTATGACCTGGCAAAGGACTGCGCTGGCCGCTTTGTCGCCCTGTCGACATGCTCAGGGGCCTCTCAACCTGCCCAGGGGGCCCCTCTGTGCTGGCGATGGGCCCATTCGACGTGTCAGGGGGCCCCATTCGACGTGCTCAGGGGGGCCTCTGGACCGCTCTCAGTGGCCTTCGTGTCTGGCCAGGGGCCCCTCTGTGACATGCACGTCCAAGGGCCCTCTGGTCTTTACAGAGAGGCCCCTGGTGGCCCCTAAAGGGGCCTCTGAAGTCCTCTAAACCCTCTAAAGACCACGCTTCGTGTATAGTAAAGAGTCTATGATACCGCGGGGGCGCGGGGGAGGGCGAGGCGGGGGCCGGCCGCCCCCGCCCGCCCTCCCCCAAGACCATAGAGACTAGGTAGACCCCCGTCGGGTAGGCAGCGAATATGCGTGATGTCATGGGGCACGTGACTCGGCACACGCTCCCTATTAAAATAGTGTTAAATCTGGCTACTTTCGCGTCCTTACCATTTGGCATACCTATGTGCCAGAGGGATCAATTGAGCACTAAAATGATAGATTGAAACGTCCTCTACAGCATCGCTTTTGTGGGACATTTCTCCTAAATAGCAAGGGTGAGCCGCTAGACGATGTTTTAAAGCAAGGCATTGCAACCGAGCGAGGCCCCATGGCCATTTTAAGGCATTGTTTGGATTTGGCCACGGGAACTGTCGCCGGATGGCTGTTTAATTGGTTGAAGTGCGAAGTTTGTATTTATTTCACCCTGGTTGTGATGAAGTAATGTGACTTGAGGATACTTTGTAGTAGGTATCTATCGGGTGAAATTATTTTTAATCTGGATTAACATGTTTCACCTACAATCATGTTGAAGAGATCGTGTGGTGGACGAATGCGCCACATGTAAAAAAAAACATGGCGGGCCCGCGCCGGTCGAAGGCCTTATTCTTTTGGTAGGACCGAGAGTGCCACGAGACAGGTCTACGAAAATAAATACGCTTCTCCGATTCGGCCACCCCATTGGTTGGAAATCGAGCTTGTCAAATGGACGCACATGGTACAGAGTGGACACGTTACGAGATAGCCATGACTCCCCCCCCTGGCCCTCACCATGGCTACGTGTGCCTGGCCCAGGCCCAACAGCACAGTTTGAACACAACCCAAATTACGCAAACATTCACGGCGAGTAGGAGGGGGGGGGGAGGGAGGGGGCAAGGCTCGACTGCCTACCGCCACAGAAAACCTACACTGATTCGTCTGCGCTGTCAATCAAGCATCACATTAACGTCTAAGTTGTATTGTGCATCAATGAGAATGCATTGCGAGTCCGAAAAACAGACGTTTCGACAAACATTTATAAATATTTAAATTCTAAAGATTCGGGCCTAGCCGGCCCAGTCCAAGATCGGCCCAGTCAAGGCAATCACAATCTGCTTCAATGCAACCTGGTGCCGATTGTGATTGCTTGACTTAAATATCTTTATAATTTAAAATGTATAATTAGCACTGACGAAGACGCTCTGTTTGTCGAAACGTCTGTTTTTTTTATGAACTTTCATTTCATCGTCATTGATTGCGATTTACAATGATCATGTTGATACATTACCGCATAAGTCAGCTACACCTTGACACGGTGCTACATCGTCCGGGGTTCAGGCTCACACTGATGGGTGCCTATCTATGTATTTCTATGTTAAGTTGTTAAATCATGCTAAATGCCAGACTAGGACACCCTACAGCAGGATTGTGATACTACAGTCCTTGAAAGTTTCTCCGAACCCCCGGTACTGGCCCCTGGGGTCGAGCCACTTGCGTCGGATGGCCATGATTGGAGGTGGAGGTGGGGGATCCGTGCCTGCGAGGTGGTTACCGTCCCCAAGCTGGCTCTCACCTCCCACGCGAGGGCCGGGGGGTACCGCACCAATATGTCTTTGAGGACTCGTGGAGGTGCGCTGCGTGGCCTCTAGCTGTGACACAAGGTCCTGATGACACAAACATAAAACATGCATATATACTTATTCCATCTTCCCGTGAAGGGGCTTGCAGACAAGCATGTTGATACAATGTTCAAATGGCAGTCTATAGGATTGCTGAAGACCATTTATTGACCGTGCATATTGTCCCATTTATTCATTTAAAACAATACATCTCTACATAATTTTATATTATTACTAAACCAATAAAGCCTGAACCTAAAAGGGCCAAAATATTATATGGAAGTATTGATAGTGTATATGACACCATGCATGACAACGTTTTACTGGATTGAAGACCATTCTTGCTTGCAAATGAAGAAACACATACATTCCATTGAATAACATGTTGCATGTGTTTTTCCCATTTGTGTGGCCAGCATTGCAAACTTCACATACTTTGCGAATTGTGATGGCAACACATCTTGTCCATGAGCACTATATAATGAGACTGCTCCAGGCTCCTGTATCCTGGGCTAGTGCTCAAAATCACTGTTTATCACTGTGATCTATGACAACAATGCTGGCAGAAAAACAAAACAAAAACATTGCACACATCAGTCATAGTAACAATTACGAGCTGACATGCTAAGCTCGTTGATGAAGCGAAATGGTAAATCTTTGACAATAGAAATCATAATGAAACATAATAGATGAGTAACTAAAAGTTTCTAACTACAAGAAGAGATAAAGAGCAACAAATAAATATGCTACATACCTACTCACTCAGGCTCCTAGAATTGCTTTGGAGCTGGGGGTGCAGAGTGGACAATTCTGACTAAAAATAAGTATTAAAGAGTGGAAAAATTAAACAAAAAGCATATGTACCAGGCTTTATCACCCAATTACCTGCTCACCAAAATTAGTTATTATCTATGCCAATGCTTACCAGTCTTTCCATCCACAAGCTTGTCCCTATAATTACATCATAAAATCAGTATCAGGTTTCCAATTATTTAATGCATTGTAAAATAAGGAGTGGGAAAATTCACAGTAAAAAAACTCAGGAAAAAGAGTGGAAAAAATAGTATTCCATTGGGTTTCATTTTTCCACCCAAATTTCCAATGCTAGGATGCTTCACTTGTGGGCGCTTTGCTCCCCTGCTTCTCTTCATGCAGCTTTTGGTGTGTACCTAAAATGGATATGTAAGGTAGTCAGAAATATCAGGAATATCATATATCAGGAAACATTGATATCAGTTGGACAAATTACCAAATTTAAAAGCAAATTTGCATGCAAGAAATAAGATTAAAAAACATCCACACTAACATGTACCCAGGGGCGTAGGAACTATGTTCAAGTTGGGGGGGGGGGGGGCAGGAGGCATTCTGAAGTTGATTCTTTCCATGCAATGCCCATAGGCGTACTGTTAAAATCAAATGTTAGTGGGGGGGGGGGGCGGCTGCCCCCTGGCTCCTACGCCTATGCATGTACCTAAGTTACATCCATGTAAGGATACATGTAAGGATATAATATTTTGTCACAGCTTTCTAGCAGTTGTTGTTGTTGTTGGGTTAGGGGCTCCTTCTAGCAGACAATTCATGCTATCTCATTATTGATGATATCAACACACCAAAGCTCTGGTGCTTTACTGCATGTATTGTATACGCTCAGCTGTGATGGGGTACACATTTAATGTAAACTGTGTAAGGGCCATTTTGGTGAAAGAACCAGTGTATGACAAGGAAGGATACATAGGTATATGCTGATTCTTGAGTACAATTATTAGTATGCTTCACATGATAATATTAAAAAAGGAAACCATGTACAGGCAGGCCTTGACAAGACTGCTACAGACTGATCAAGCAACCTCATCCTATCCACTCATACCGTAAGACTCATAAAACATTGCTTCACTTTAGGATAATTGATAACTGGTAACTGGTCCAGGCAGAGTTGAAGATACCAAATTTTGTTGTGTGGTATATGAGACATCTAGTTATCCAGTATGTACCTACAAATGCGAATAAATAGTTCAGAGCAAACAGTTGTAGAGTATAAAAACGTTTTGTTTTGTTCTGTTTTATTTTGTATTGACGTCTCCACTATTGTCTCTGGTAACGCGTCATTGATCTCTATTATAACTAGATGGCCGACTACTGCGCTCAGGCCGTTCCCGACAGCAATTCACTAGCGAGGCAAAAATATTCTTCTTCTTCTAAAGTTAACACTAAACCCTACGACGAAGTTTGTAGTGTCTTGGAACTAAGGGTATCTTAGGTATTTCTGTGCAAGATATTTCATATTTGAATACAATTTTGTATTCAGAATAAAACAGGCTAGCTATTGAATGCAAAAGTAAGTCATGTTTTCCAGTTTTTCAGCTGATAAGTGGTGCTGAAGTGGAGGTGTGTCGGAGCCTCAACTTTAAAATAGTCACGTGACTTCGCCTTTTTGCCTCTTTACCGTGGCGCGCTCACGACGTGAACTCGCGCGCGCGTGGTGGCTGCGTGTAAAACATGAGGCAATATTCGCTGTGAGGGGCTTGGTGCTGTGTCAGATTATATCAGTATTAAATTGCAATGCTTGCAATGCTTTAGTCTCATCTCATTGAGAGCTTTTGATTGCCGTCCGTTTACCCCCCCCCCCCCCCTCCCCCAGTCAATGGCGTTCTGCTGAGATCCCAGTCAATGCCGGTTTAGTTGCCGGTGCCGGTTTGATCTGCGCGCTTGCAGTCAAAACTGCGAATTTGGGCATGTTTAGTGGGATGTAGTCACACTATCGTATGCAAGTTTTCCGTCGACCCATGATCGTAATAGAGGGGAATATACGTATGACCGGAACGACCGTAGTCATGGTTTTCAGAAACTTCCTTGCAGCTATTCGGTCGAAGTGACTAAAAGCATGCGCACAAAAAACGTTCGTGTCGTAAAACTATCTGCCGGTGTTTCGTAAAACTATCTGCCGGTGTTTCCTTTCAGCAAGCACAAAGCGTGCGTAAACAACACATAGGGCACATTAACGCCATAATATGCCCCTTTCTGCTACCGAAATTGCATTTAAATTCCTGTCAACTTCCCTCAAGAAAAGTACAAATATTGTCCTGATCCTTTCAATTATTCCATTGCACTGATACGAACATCCTAACATCGAGGATTTATCAGAACGCACGTATGTAATATGCGCCGCGAAGCGGCGCGTTTTTTGTCTCTAAATTTCTCACCATTTCGCATAAAATAGGTCAGTTTTAAGTAATTTGATGGGGGCACCAGGGCATTGGTGCCCCGCCTCCCCCTCCTGGATGCAAGGGGAAACGGTGCCCGGTGCCACCCCCCCCCCCCCCGTTTCACCACCTATGGATGCGAATCCCGACTCCCTCAGGGCGGCCGGAGTTCCCCCTCCGGCGGTCAGAGATCCCCTCAGGCTGTCAGAGTGCCCCCTCAGGCGGCTAGAGTGCCTCCTCAGGCGGCTAGAGTGCCCCCTCAGGCGGCGAGAGTGCCCCCTCAGGCGGCTAGAGTAACCCCTCAGGCGGCCAGAGCCCCTCAGGCGGCCAGAGCCCCTCAGGCGGCCAGAGCCCCTCAGGCGGCCAGAGGGTCCCCTCAGGCGGCCAGAGGGCCCCCTCAGGCGGCCAGAGGGCCCCCTCAGGCGGCCAGAGGGCCCCCTCAGGCGGCCAGAGGACCCCTTCAGGCGGACAGAGTACCCCTCAGGCGGCCAAAGGGCCCCCTCAGGCGGACAGAGTGCCCCCTCAGGTGGTCAGTGCCCCCCTCAGGCGGCCAGAGGACCCCTCAGGCGGCCAGAGGACCCCCTCAGGCGGCCAGAGGACCCGCTCAGGTGGCCAGAGTGCACCTCATTCGAGGCTCAAGGGGGGGGGGGCATGGCCCCCTGCCCCCCCCCCCCCCCTCTGGATCCGCCACTGGCGCGTGCCGCGTGAGGTGTGTGCAAAATATTTTGTTCCAAAACACTTTGCACGCCCCTCACGCGCCACGCGCAGTGGTAGTCGCTCACGTGAGTCGGCACTGGTCTCAAACAGGGTAGGGTGGATGGGGCTACTCAGCAAAGAAGTCCGCTTGTCAATCGGACGTGCGGTTGCAGAGATATGAGCTTCTCCAAAAGCTGGCGGGCATGGCATGCAGATTTACAATATACACTTCGGAAATAGGCGGGGCCGTTCGACCCGGTTTGACTGTTTTGCGGTCTGCACGCTTTCGTTTGTCAGATAATTCCTTCTTGGATATTTTTTTTCGAAGCAATAATTTTGCCAGCATTCTTCGCCTAAAACCCCATTGCATCCAACGAAACCATTTAAAATGTAAAGGATCGGCTCATTTGTTTTATTTTAGGCCTTATTTCTAGCGAATTTAACATGGGGAGCAATGAGCGGTCGGACGCTTTTGCCTCGGTATAGATGGCGCTAGTGTCGCCCGGCGGGAACGGGCAGCGAGCGGCCGGCCGTACGGCAGTCGGCTGTCTAGTTATATTATAGGTCAATGTAACGCGTCATATTTTGGTTGCAAGTACGCCGTTGTTGTATGCAATTGCTTCCATATCCAAGCTACCATATGCATGACGTCATACATTGTCCTGAAGTTTTGTATGGCCATGAAGGGGAAAAGAGAAACATGTCCATTTCTCAACGGATATCCATCTATCGTCCAAACAAATGTCATATTCGTGATTTTCAGCTCAATATACCCCGTATAGCCAATTTTTAAGACATTTTTCAAGGTCACCTTATTCCCTTTAAATCGGAAGCTCATCGATGCACATCGACGGCGACTTATGTCGAAGAGCATCCTAAGGGCTCGTCCGGCGTGGCACCAACAGACACACGGTAGCGTTGCCAAGAAGAGTGTGTGTATTACTGCTTTCGGTGAGCGCGTATATATATGCTTGGAAATGAGGACGCAGAACCGGTTACCTCGGGCGGGTCCCGTGAGCCCGCCGCACGCACAATGGCTCGTTGCGTAGCGGCGAGACGGGATTATCAATCTGGGTCGCGTTTGCGTCTGCAGGCGCTTGCAGACCGACCCGCTGCTGGACCGGTCCGGAGAGATGGTCTCGCGTCCATTGTCCACGCCACATTACCTCACCTTCCCCCGTGAGCCGACGATAGGAGGCGACATAATACCGTATAGCGGCGTCACGGGTTTGGGCAATCACCTTGCACAGCGCTCCTGCAGGTGCGGCGTTGGTACAGTTGGTGCGGCTACTCCCGAAATACCAGGCCGTCAGCTGGTGAGGCTTCTGGCCGGTTAGCGCCGCCGGCGGGGTACCGCGGCGCGTCCAAATATCCTTGGTGTGTGCTCTCTTCTATGTGATATGACGAGAAGGGCTTCTGTCCCACATAGCTTCCATCCCCCATGGAAGCGTAGGGAACCGAAGCGAACACAATAAAGAGAGCAAACTCCTGGACATGCGCGGAGAGTAAATTTAGACGTGTGGGCATTGCGAATGTGGTATGAACATATAAGTAAGTGAATGCGTGGCAATTACACCTACTACCTGCCACGGTGGCTTGAATGACCTTTAACGTTATAGAAAAAGGACCATTACCAGGCACGCCTCGCGTGTCCGTCAAGGTCGTGGGGCTTACGGCTGGACGATTCCACTGCTCTTTGGCAGGACCATCCTCGGGAACTCTGCCCGCTTCGGCTACTCTGGCCGTAATATAACTATAATTTCAGTGAATTGACCATGATATAACACGCAATTGAATGTTCATACCTTAGGCGAATGCCGTTACTCTAAAATGTCAATATGACATTGTGAAGTGCAAAATATCAATAATGATCAAAAGAATGCACTTTCAAAACAATCCGCAAATTTAGAGGGAGCAACCAACACATAACCATTGCACTACACACAACACACGAGGCACTGCACGAGGTCTGGCGAGGACAAAAGTTAACAGCAAAGCACTGATACGAAATTTCACAGCACTTCACTATTTCTCTGACGAAAAGTTACAGAAGTTAATTGTTTCATATTGTTTTTTGCTGAACTTGCAATGTTTGGACTCGAAATTTCGATGTTTTCTTCTTTCTGGTCAGAGTCTAAAATACAAAAGTTCATGTAAATTCTACACTTTTCACTTTTCTTTGACACTTTTCTTCTGTAATTTGTCTTGCAGGGCAGAGGGCTAAAAATAACAAGGTTTATGAAGAAGTCACCTTTTGCTTGATTTTGGTCTTGATTTAAAAAAAAAACAAGTCTATGAAATGCACAGCAATTTTGCTGACGCTGATGACACTGTATCACTCGATGGATTGGAGTGATTGTCGCACGGCACAGGCTGGTCGGCCGTGCGATGGCGGCAGGCTTCGTTGCAGTCCAGTGCAGCTGATGAGGTTGACCTCCAGTCAGATGATGTCGCCGGGGCAGAGCTGAACACTGGGACGATGCAGCTGGACGATGACTTGTCCAAAGGGGCCAGCACCCTAGCCGATGGCTTGGCGAAGGGGCGGCGCACCGTCACGGAGAACGAACGATCCAGACTGCGATGTTACTGCAGCTGGAGAGGCCTTAGTCCGTCTTGAGGGGCACAGGTCCCCTCAACCGCCGATGTCACCAAATGTCGAAAAGCATCCTAAGGGCTCGTCCGGCGTGGCACCACCAGACACACGGTAGCGTTACCAAGAAGAGTGTGTGTATTACTGCTTTCGGTGAGCGCGTATATATATGCTTGGAAATGAGGACGCAGAACCGGTTACCTCGGGCGGGTCCCGTGAGCCCGCCGCACGCACAATGGCTCGTTGCGTAGCGGCGAGACGGGATTATCAATCTGGGTCGCGTTTGCGTCTGCAGGCGCTTGCAGACCGACCCGCTGCTGGACCGGTCCGGAGAGATGGTCTCGCGTCCATTGTCCACGCCACACTTATTTAGCGTCGGCGATTTGTTTACAAAGCATTGTCATGCTTCTCGGCGCACTTAACCATTGTGGCGAGTTGTTGCTAGTAGCACTTTCGTTCTCCATGGCAACCAGGCGTGAGCCAATGAAAAGCCAGAACGTATTCCCTTTCTGGCTTTTGATTGGCTGACGCCTGGTTGCTATGGAGAACGAAAGCGCTACTAGCGTGTGTCCGAGCAGCGCTCAGTTTGATCGGAAATGTTAGAGCCTCCAAAAATGCCGCAATCGATGTAAACAATGGTAGGGAAGGGCGAATTTGTCAATGACCTTCATGAAGTACACAAGGTACTTGTTTTGTATTTTTCCCAAAATTATAACTTTGAATTTGGGAATAATTGTATTTAATTCTTAAATTTAAATAAAATAATTTTAAAACCATAGCGGTAGCCTAAGAAATTGTTGCTAACAAAATCAAAAGGTCATTATTTCATAGGGGGTATTTTTTTAGTTTTGAAGGGCTCTGGAGGTCAAATTTGGAAATGTCATGAATAGGCACTATGATTTTCAGATGCACCGCGTGGTGTTGTGCAATGTCTGTAAGTTTTGATTAAATCGGCGTGTTCCACTAATTCAGCGAATGTGTAGTTTTTCATATCGATAATGAAATGAAGTTGTGCAGTTTTGCATATCGATAATGAAAGGAAGTTCAACGTCTGACAGCCTCTGGGAAAAATACGTTTGAGTCTCACGTATTGACACTTTCTGGAAATCTGGGGACCACCTTTATGTATGAGGATGCAACAAAGTCTCTAGCTAATTTGTGCGTTTCTTTTTCACTTATTGTCTTCTGAATGACGGCATGTTAACATGGGGGATGGGGTCATTTTTTAGCTTTGAGGGGCTCTGGAGGTCAAATTTGGAAATGTCATGAATAGGCACTATGATTTTCAGATGCACCACGTGGTGTTGTACAATTTCGGTAAGTTTTGTTTAAATCGGCGTGTTCCACCAATTTGGTGAATGTGAATGATTGCAAATAAGTGGAAAACTTGACGGCCTCTGAGGCCTGTATTTTTGAGTGTCACGTATTGGCACTTTCTGGAAATCTGCGGACAACCTTTCTGTATGAGGATGCAAAGTATCTAGGTAATATGTGCGTTCCTTTTTCACTTTTTGTCTTCTGAATGACTGCATGTTAACATGGGAGAGGGGGTCATTTTTTAGCTTTGAGGGGCTCTGGAGGTCAAATGTGGAAATGGCATGAATAGGCACTATGATTTTCAGATGCACCGCGTAGTTTTGTACAATGTCTGTAAGTGTTGTTTAAATCGGCGTGTTCCACTAATTCGGCGAATGTGAATGTGTATTTTCAGCGACGACTATTTTCAGCGAAGTTGTGTAGTTTTCATATCGATAATGAAAGGACGTTGAATGTCTGACAGTCTCTGGGGAAAATATGTTTGAGTGTCACGTATTGACACTTTCTGGATATATGCGGACAACCTTTCTGTGAGGATGCAAAGTCGCTAGCTAATATGTGCGTTTCTTTTTTACTTATTGTCTTCTGAATGACTGCATGTTAACATGAGAGATGGGGTCATTTTTAGGTTTGCGGGGCTCTGGAGGTCAAATTTGGAAATGTCATGAATAGGCACTATGATTTTCAGATGTACCGCGTGGTGTTGTACAATGTCCATAAGTTTAGTTTAAATCGGCGTGTTCCACCAATTTGCTGAATGTGAATGATTGAAAATAAGTGGAAAACTTGACGGCCTCTGAGGGCTGTATTTTTGAGTGTCACATAATGTCACTCTCTGGAAATCTGCGGACAACCTTTCTTTATGAGGATGCAAAGTCTCGGGCTAATTTGTGCGTTTCATTTTTACTTATTGGCTCCTGAATGACTGCAGGTTAACATGGGAGAGGGGATAATTTTCAGGTTTTAGGGGCTCTTACTCAATAACCTTTGAGTGTCATGAATAGTGACCTATATATTCTGAAAGAGCATGTTTTTCTCTATTTGTGTGCATAGTTTCATTGAATTTGGTGCGTTCTGGTGAATGTGTCATTTGACTGTGAATATGAATATCATGCAACTTGATGTACGTGAGTCAAGTGATTTTTTTTTTTTTAATTGATTCTTTGAATCGGAAAGAATCATTTCTCAAAATGGTTATCCATGAATCAAACGGTGACTGAATCATTCATATTCCAAAATGAATTGTGATTGAATCCTTCCAAAAAAAAGAATCAATAACCAGTCTGGGTCAACGTACATCAAGTTTCATGATATTCATATTCACATTCAAATGACACATTCACCAGAACCCATGGGGCGCTCGACGGAAGAACAGATCGCCAGCTGTAACAGAAATGGTCACGTTATGTAATACGTGCTGCAAGTTAGCCGGTCAAATAAAAAGACCCAAACTGAGGCATCTCACAACTACGTGTCACTCACAGAGCAGTTCAGCAGCCATGCTATTCCAATGTAAATGATGGTGTCAGTGATACAGAGTGAAGCTGCTTGAAGTAAGACAAAGATAACTTAATTGGAATCACTATCCCCAATGTTTCGCATTTACGATCAATCATACCGTTATGGGTGGCCCAACGAAGAAACAAGTAGGTACAATGGACTTCAAAAAGCTATCACGCAATTCATTCAGCCTTTAATTTATCTTGAGTGCATTGCCGAGGTTGAGTGCCTGCTGCTCTTACCCGTAGTGTGTGGCGGCGGCGGCGGCGGTCCGCCGGCACGGCCGGTCAGTACCTGCCGCAGCAGGTGGCCCACGTCGGCCTGGTAGATGGCGCTGGTGCCTGGCTGTGAGGTCAGCAGGCTCGACACTGGCGCCTCCTGGATGTAGGCGCGCTCCAGAGCCGGAGCAGGCCGGATCGGAATCAGAGCAGGAGTCGGGGTCGGAGCAGGCCGGGTCGGAATCAGAACAGGAGTCGGGGCCGGACCAGGAGCCCGAGTCAGGGTGCAGCTGCCCGGAGCCTCAGGAGCAGTCGGCTCAGGAAGGATCATCGAAGACAGCTTCAATGGGTACACAGCAGTCACCACCACGCCGGTCGCATTTCATGTGAACTGACGCCTCACTCCAGTGTCCTAGCATTGGGAAATGCGGATAAAAAACGACACCTTATGGATACTATTTGTCCACTCTTTTTCCCGAGTTTTACTGTGAATTTTCCACTTCTTATTTTAAAATGTACTGGATAATTGGAACTCTGATACTGATTTATAGGGACAGCCCGTGGAGGGAAAGACGGGTAAGAATTGGCATAGATATTATCCGTAATAGCTAATTATGGTAAGCGGGTGATTGGGTATTAATAAAGCATATGGTTACAATATTAATAAACATGTTTTTTTGTTTTAATTTTCCACTCTTTATGCATATTTTTAGCCAGAATTTCACTAGGACCCTGCCTCACTTAATAAACATCGACTTTCTGGAACGCACTAGGCTTATTTTATGACACAATTTAAACTCAAACCATTGTATTCAAACCTTCCAGCTTTATTTTCTAATTGAATGCAAAAGAGAGCAAAAACGGTACAACTAAAAACAAATTATATCGCCTGAGCTGTGGAAGAAACGATGATGGCTGTGGAGTTGATATTTACAAAGGGCAATTGTCCCACATGGTCAAGTTGATGTTGACGAACTGCAGGTGCCTCCAGCTGCCTACCTGCATCAGTTCGGGGACGTCCGGCTGTGCGGTCGACTCCGGCGCCAGGTAGCGGCGTTTGGCGCTCCTCGTCTCGTTGTGGCACGCCTGCGCCAGAATCATCTCCGCCTGGACTGAGGTCAGGTGGGCGGGCGTCGTGCGGCTGAGCCCGCCGAACGAGCTGACGTCACTGACGCTCAGAGGTTCCTTCAGCTTCTTATGACGACGACACGCCTGCAGACAGGTGAGATAGGGCTTCACCGCACTTCTAAGTCCAGCACCGACTACCTCGTTGTTCGTCTAAGAGTGGGGGATTTGCTAGTCCGTTGTCCGTGTATACACAGCTCCACGGAAACGGGCACATAACTACTGTTTCCTTCCTCACTACATATTCGGTATCGAGTGGCAACGAGACACTCCGTACTCCGCAGTCTATACTATCCACTTGTGCGGGTCACGGACGCGGTCTGACCTTGACACGGGTCATGGCCGCGGAAATGACCTCGACACGGGTCATGGCCGCGGAAATGACCTTGACACGGGTCATGACCGCAGAAATGACCTTGACACGAGTCATGACCGCAGAAATGACCTTGACTCGGGTCATGGCCGCGAACTGACCTTAAGGTAGGTGCGGAGCCTCTTCCGTGTCCGGTCTTCGAACTCCGGGAACTGTCTGCTGCAGGAGTCGATGATGGTTTGGATCCGCTCCCTGGGCTGTTTGCTGATGGGAATCGTTCGGTCCAGCTGTTCATCGGCGAACAGGCGTACAAACAACTGTCCCCGCGGGCGATCGGGAAAAGGGTTAGGACCCAACATCGTGACGGGAAGACGGTAAGATGAACGTAAGGCAAAGGAAAGGGACAAGGAGCAGAAGATGAAGGACAGGAAGGGACAGGGTCAAAAGTGCATGCAACGAAAATAAATAGCCGGAAACGCATTAAAGGAAATAGTTCACCTTGATTTTTCTTCCAAACACGATTTGATTATATTTTGAAATACAATTGATTTGCATATTGTCAAAAATGGCCATACATCGCGCCGATTCAGAACAGAAGGTCGTAAATTAGTAATTGTATCAAAACTATAGACATACTCTCTTTTTGTCAGGGTTCTCACGTCACGCGAATGAGAAGAAAAAGTGGCTCAGCCAATCAGATTCGAAAGTAGTCGCGTAAGGATAGACTCGCATTAGAGAAGTGCCAACCGGCGCGGTGGTTCGCTTACTAGTAGCACAGTATAAGGCGCCCAACTCCAGCTGCAAGCTGATTGGCTGATTGTATAGCCTCTACCCAGTGACTGCCCAGGCTATCGTAAGCACCGCATTCTTTCGTAAGCACCGCATTCCTTCGTAAGCACCGCATTCCTTTACGAGAAAAAATATATATAGTCGGCTTAGTCTTTTCAGTCCAAAAACTTGTAGATATGGGTTTCCCAACACTGGCTACAAAACTGCTATCTCAGTTCAAAACCCCATGTTGAAAGTGAACTATTTCCTTCAACTGTCTACAGCAAAGAGAAGGAGAGCATGGCATGTGGGAAAAGACCGGGGCAACACATGATAAACCAGCAGGTTCCGTGGTATGCGGATATGGTAAGGTAGCTGGGTGACAATCGGTTGCTGTTGATGCTACCAAGCTAAGCATGACATATACCAGTAAGGCGCCGTAGTTGGCGATGAACGAGCGAGCGCGAAGGAAATGTACGCGGAATTTCAACTCGATCGGGCAAGTAGTTCTGAGATACAAAAAAAGTGCGCACGTGCAGAGGCCCTGCTGACCTTTGACTTGTGGAAAAGTGGCGGCTGAGAAGTCCCTAACCACACACCAAATTAGAACGCAATCGGTTCAGCCATTCCTGAGTTATAGAATAGGGGTGTGCACGCGCAGTTTTTACCCACCCTGACTTGTGGGAAAGTGGCGGCTGAGGGGTCCCTAACCACACCAAATTAGAACGCAATCGGTTCAGCCGTTCCTGAGTTATAGAATAGGGGTGTGCACGTCCGCACGTGCAGAGGCACCCCACCCCTGACCTGTGGAAAATTAGCGGCTGAGGGGTCCCTAACCACACACCAAATTTGCACACAATCGGCTCAGCCGTTGCAGAGTTTTTGCGAGAAAACACTTTTCTACACCCGTCACGCGGCACGCACCACACGCAGTGGTATTCACCCGCATGTGTCAGCACTGGTCTCAAACAGGGTAGGTTGGATGGGGCTGCTCAGCAAAGAAGTCAGCTTGTCATCGGACGTGTGGTTGCAGAGATATGAGCTCAAAGGCGTCGCCACATGTCGGGTCAGGTCGGGTCGGGTCGGGTCGGGTCGGGTCGGGTCGGGTCGGGTCGGGTCGGGTCGGGTCGGGTCGGGTCGGGTCGGGCCAGGCCGCTCATATTCAGATTTTTCGCATATACCACGAAGGACGAGCAAGCGCTTCGCGCTCGCTCGTAACAAAGGCAGCAGTATCACAGTATTAAACACTTGGCATTTAACCGATTTTAAATAATTAGTAACGAGTTTCACACCGTTAATAATTTTAACTACGCATCATTCGCTGCATGCAAATACATATCCCTTACGTTGAAGGCCTCCAGCCGCTCTGGATCAATGTTAGCGTCCTCCCTATCGGTGGAATCATCCTCATCCAGTTCCTCGTCTTCCTCCTGGCTAGCTGACGGTGGCGGAGCCTTAAGGCGGCCGCACACTAGGCCATTCGGCGCGCGATATACCGCGACATTCCGCCTCGGAAAATCGCGTCGATACCGCTGAATATCGTCCTTGTTCCGGCGGATTCGGCGCTGTCTGCTCGCGAGATTCCGCCCCGCCGACCTACAGCATGTCGCAACCTGCGCCTACAGCCTGTCACAAGGTAAATTAATGATGGCCATTTTTCGACGAAGATGTAAGTTTAGAACCACGAAACTTTTACATAATAAATTTCACAGCGGCAAGAGCATGCTGTGCAAAATTTGTATCTCTGCCTTACATAGATTCGCCACTGTTAGCCTGATCAATTTTGTTGTCCGCGGCTCCGCGGTGTTCTGCCGCGGAAAAAAAGCTCGTTCGAATCAGCTTTTTTTTCGCCAGTCCGCAGATGGCCGGTCGACGACATTCGTCCGCGATTTTTGACGTTTCGGCTGACGCGAAGGCGGAAAGTCGCTAAAAATGCGCGGAAAGTCGCAGCAATATCGCGACCTCCGCGCGCCGAATGGCATAATGTGCGGCCGCCTTTAGACTCGAGCTGAGTGACTTCTGCTATCTGCCGAAAGAAAACGGAGGGTCAGCGAGTGGGGCAAAAATACTCTGAATACTCTGGCACTCATGCTGTTCTCTGCAGTAGGTAATCCTTACAGGGTAAGTGTTTAAATCAAACCGTAATATAGAAACCGAAATACAAGCCAACCATAATCGAAGTAGCTCGGCCATCGCAACCATAATTGTCAATGAAATATAAGAAGGCATTGTGAAGCACCAATCACATCCCACTTGGCAGTCTCCTTCCAGTGGAAGTGTCAGAATTGGAAGCTGTTGTATTCGGCGCGCTGCGAGGCTCTTGTATGGTCTCGTCGATCAACTCGCATGGCTCAATCTTAGCATTGTCGGCTGAAATCGGAGAGGCGAAATGTGGGATGTTTGCAAGTCAATGCAACGATGTTGCATGGGGTTTGCTAAGTCTTCCTAAAAATACGAGATGATGGTGCTCGAGTAATGCGATATGTAAGAAGACTCAATATCACAAGTGCTCGTTCTCTATTTACATTCCGTATCCACGGTCACCCAGGGGGGTCCGCTCCGCCTATTTAACATGGGGGGAAAAGGGCGACAAATATTAGCAACGTCCGCAGCTTGGTCTTGTTCACGCATCTGCTCATGAGCCAGGTTTTGCTGCCAACAGCTTTTTGGCAAATCAGCGTCTGACACTCTCCACGCTCATTGGTTGACGGCTGATGACGAGGATGAGGGTCAAATAGCCGAACATCATTTGTTTACGTAACGTTAATTGCATGGCGCCGTGCGGAGGGCATGGGTGTCCAGGAGCTTTTCGAGGATTTGTTCTAGTTTGAGAAAACGTTGAGAGTTATACAAATGTATATGTGAAAGGTCAATTAATTCTGATGCGATGTAACGCGACGTATTTACTATTTAGAGACCGCACGGGGCGGGAGAGCTCCTGCCACGTACAGCGCCCTGGCGCGTGCGTTGCCAGGCAACTAGAGTTGCAAAATTCTGGTCCCCAGCGTCCCAGCGCTGGGACCAGACCTGGTCACGGCCGTGACTGAAGCTGTGACTGGCAAGGCCAGCGCCATAGGGTTAGCATTGCAGCGCCGTGACTAAAGCTGTGACTTGCCAGCTCATGCCGTGGCCGTGACTGGGCTGTGACCAAAGATCTCTGATTTACTGCACTGGTCTCCACAGGCAGAAACACATTGCGTCTCGCCGCGGCACCCACTAGCGGATCCAGGGGGAGGGGTAGGGTATGGCGGCCATGCCCCTCCCCCCGACAAACTTCTAGACAAACCTGAAATCGGCGCAAAATTGACACATTTCCTGACATAGAACACAATCCAAGCAACTTTTACTAAGGAAAGTTTGTTTTAAATAAGCTACCAATGCATAAGCAAGCGAAATCCGATGAGTTTTCAGAATTGTGTGAGACTTTTTGGAATCCCTCCCCCCACCCAAAAAAAACGTTCCCCTCCCCCACCACCACCGTTCTGGATCCGCCAATGGCGGCGCCTGGTGGGCCGGCGTCGGCTGGAGACGCGGTGAGCGGGCGGGATGGTGTGGTGTGGAGACGCGGGCGGGAAGTGTGATTTTAAACAGTTACTTTGAATTGCTTGAATGCATTTGACAATCGACTTATCTAATCAGATGTTCATGAAACTCGTCAAAAAAGATGAGAATATCTATTTTGTGGGTATGCTTTGGCCTTTACCAAGAACTGTCAGACGTTATCATAGCAAATTGTCAACTGTTATATCAGCAACTTTGTTTTATTTATCAGGTAAGCCTAGTGCAATTTTTCCTTAGCCATAATATGGGCCGCATGATTTAAATTCAGAATATTTGAGTGTTATCACTGTTTGAGTATTGTATGTGGTGGCTGTCCGGTCTGCCATCGTGAGCCAAAGGACGGTTAACTTTGCCGGTCCAAAATGTAAGTAGTTTGAGTCCGATGATAATTTTCTCAACGGCATAAGATACATCGTTCAATTTGTGACAGATTGTTATCTTAATTGTAACGATAGGTCGGCAAATGAAGAAATCAGGCGACATACACCGGAGGAACGTGCGCGTTGGCGTTTTACGTACGGCGGTCCGGCCGGAATCGCCGGTCAGTGGAATTTGCCTGCCCATAACTTTAAAAAAAACGATTGCATTGCGATTTTCCCAAAGTCATCGAATACATCGCTTAATTTGTGGTATATGGACATCTTAAGTGTAACAATCGGCCGGTAAACGAAGGAACCAAGCGGGGAAAAAAACGGGGGGAGTACGCGGCCGACCGGAATCACCGGGCAGCAAACTGTTCCGGCCCATAACTTAAAAAGTTTGGGTTGGATTGCAATTTTCGCAACGACACCCAATACAACGCTTAATTTGTGGTAGATAGACATCTTAAGTTTAAAAATCATCCGACAAACAAAGGAACCAAGCGACAAAAAAGCGGGAGGGGTCTACGCGTTAACCCTACGTAGGCGACCGGCCGGCCGGCCGCGAGACCCTCATCCGCGTCACAGCAGCTGCGGGGTCGTTGCAACTAAATTACGAGTTGTCGCCACTTTTTCGGCTGGAGCGGTCTACCTGGTTTACATAGCCTTGCGGTCACCCTTGCACAAGTCACACTCCTGAACCAGCTCCCGATGCCACGGACCGCATCCTCACGTGTCCTTGGCCCAGACCACGGTACTTAGCCCAGACCGGGGGTCCGCTCCGCCTATTTAACATGGGGAAAAAGGGCGACAAATATTAGCAACGTCCGCAGCATGACCGTGTTCACTGATTTTATCGTTAGCCAGATGTCGCTGCTGACAGATTTGTGTCCAATCAGCGTGAGCTGTTATCGCCGCTCATTGGTTAACAGCCGATGACGAGGATGAGGGCCAGAATAGCCGAACATGATTTGTTTACGTAACGTTAATCGCGGTGCGTCGTGTGCAAGGCTGTATAAACCAGGTAGAACACTCCGGCCGAAAAAGTGGTGACAACTGGAAGGTGCAATATTTGGCAGCCGTTGGCAGCCGGCAGCCGCGGTGACGTCATCAAAATAAAAAAGTGACGTAGAAGAGGGGCACTCGGCAGGCCAGCGGGCCGCCAGTCTCAGCTTAATGCGTTCGCTCTCCCACTTTTTGACGCTTTGTTACTTCGTTTGGCGGCCGATTGTTACAATTAAGATGTCTTTCAAGGAGCAATTAAATGGTGCATTTGATGCCATTAAGAAAATTGAAATATGATCAAAACTGTTAATGTTATGGGATGGCAAAGTTCACCAGACGGATTCTGGCAAATCGCTGTATGTGATTTGCCCGATCTCACAGCCGGCCAAGGCTCTCACCGCTACTCTACATCCACACCACCGTCCACATCTCAACCCACATAGGATATACTTCACTCTTCACAAAACATCAATACCGCCGTCCACATACCATCCATACCGCTGTTCACACAAAATCCACACCACAGCTGCAGCGGCCGCCTCCCCGCCACCGGGAGACCCCCCCCCCCCCCCCCGAGGGTGGTGAGCGAAGCCCACGCTCCCTCCCGACTCACCAGGGTCACCGGCTGGCGGACGGTGGGGCTCAGCGCACTGGCCATGGCGGACGTAGTCGGTGCGCCTGCGGTCCTGCGGCACATGGTACGCACCTGTGGGCCGCTCTCCTGGCGGTGCGAAGCGGCGGCCGATCGCTGCACCTTCAGTGGGTGCCCCTCCCCCCCCCCCCCCCCCCCCCCCCACTGCGGCCTGCCGGGAAATGAGCGGGCGGACGCTCTGGCCGGGGAGGCCTCGGCCCTCCACAGGAGGACGATCCAGCTGACGACCGGACCCTGGTAGGGGCTGAGCTGGCCGGCGGGGCTCTTCCGCGAAATCATGGGGTACCGCCTACCGACGCCCGTCCCCGGTGACGATCGTGACGCTGCGGTCAACGTTCATCAGTTGCGCGCCGGTCACTGGGGACGGGCAAAATCCTATCTACACCGCATCGGACGACGGCCAACAACCACCTGCGCCGGATGCAGCGAGAGGGACTGCCCAGCCTCTCGCTGCTTAGTCTGCAGAGAGGGGGCGGACACCCGGGGCACGTGCTCCTGCGGTGCCCGTGACTGGCGGGGCCCCGCCTCTGCCTACTGGGCATTGTGTACCTACTTTTAGCTTGACAAGAGAAATCGCGTTGCTATCTTGTATGATGACGACCCTAGAGTAGTCCTATCGTACTGTACTCTGTACTTTACGAATTAAGTGGAAGTGGTCGGATGAAGTGTGCAATACAATACAATACGATCCACCCGCCGCCGACAGCGAAGAGGGACGCGGACGTCGTCGCGGCCTTGGCCGCGGGCTCAAGGCCGCGGGCTACCTCCGCCAGAAGGAGTCTTAAGGACGGAAGTCTTAAGGACGGGCCTTGGCAGTCTTAAGGACGGAACAGCACCTTTGTTAAGTCTTCGCTTTTTGGAGCTGTGAAACTTGTCCCGAAGAAACTCCTGGTATTTGGAGAAATCAGAGTGCAAAAAGTGATTTGAACAGATGGTACCAGTATTTACATTTAACTTGTCTTCTCTGCCACACTTCTGAATCCAAACTTGTCTTATAGCAGCATCCTTGGGAAATCGGTGGAACGATACATCATCTTCATCACCCTTTCTCATTCTGGCATGCGTATCATTGCTGCACCCCCAAACAGCACAAAAAGGCATCTTGTTATGTCCTGTAATTAAAAACCCTCATTAATTGCATTCATTGAGCACTCATTTCACTTCAAATTCAACTTGAAAATTATGCTCATTCATCTGCAACAGTCAAAGGACAATGATAATTTGATTATACCAGCAGTTTGATTATACAGGATATATTTTATAGAAGATAAAACGTCACACATTTTTAATTGATATTAATTGAAATTACCATAAGATAACTTTCCTACAGGTTATATCATATTATTAGGTATGAAGATAAATGTGGCTGACGTGCCAAGATAGGCAGGCACTATGAGCGTTAAATGTATGCTTATGAAGCATTCTGGGAAAATAATGCTTTATTAGCCGATACTTTTAGTATTTTGAATTAAATCAACACTTACAATCTCAATCTTCCTTTATGCCACTAAATAATGCAACACAATATTTTAATTCGAATGAGCACAGCCTGCCACGAACGGAGCCACGGGGTCAGTGGGGCCTTTTAACGCAGCGAACCAGCATGGCGCCTGCCCATTGAAATGTAAACAAACAACTGCCCCCCTCTGTCGTCATCACTAACCGGCCAATCAGCGTCCAGGCACACTAGATGCTGATTGGTGCTAGTCGGTTAGGTGGCTCGTGATCAATGCGCTAAACACAGATGATGACTGTCAGTTGTAAACGTTGCTATCGCTTGTCACACTGTTTGCCCATGTTGAAGAGGCGGAATGACCCAAGGCCGTATATACTAGGTAAAGTCATCCGGGGTTTTTACGAAAATCCGTGACGTCACAAGGTCGCAGAATCCGTTCCCCATATTCAAGTAATGAAAATGGGTCATCTTTGGAGGCCTGGTACGAAAAACCTCTTTGTCTCCGTCATGTTCTATTTGCGGCATAGGGAAGACCATTTCAAGCTCTATCTTTTATCCAAATACATTTTTGCTCTATCTATATCAGATAATTTGATACAAGGCGATTAAAAAGTTACCTCCAGCTAATATCCGCCTGCTAATCCGGCGACCGGGGTTCGAACCCGGAACGTGGCAAAAATTTAACGTTATTTGGTAGGCTTTGCCTTTAATGGCGTTGCGGCAAACGACACGGTATTGACCTTTGGTGCTTTGCCTCACCTTTTTCATTCACGATGCCAGTATCACACCTTTCGATTGTGACCATTGCCGTTTTGCCGGCCCTCCCATCTGGGCTACCGGGCCGTGGTGGGGAGTTCGCCCCTACCCCGCCTAACCCAAACCGAGCATCGGAGGGAGACGGGAGAGGCGGCAAACGAGAACTATCCATGCGTAGATTCACCCCCTCCCCATGTCCTGAAGGCCACATCGGTAAGGTCAAGTCAAAACCAAAGGTCAAATTAATCATATTTGTATTCGGGCACGGTCCATCAACAGCCACGCCCTCAACGGGTCCGATATTGATATACAACATGGATCACTATAGTACCTCATATCACCAGGGATGCGGAGCCGTACACATTTGGGTCGGCTCTGGCTCGGGCTCCGGGGAAGCATCTCGGCTCCGCCTCCGGCTCCGAGTAAAATGTCCCGACGGCTCCGGCTCCGGGCAGAATCTAGCGGCTCCGGCTCTGGTTCCGTACATCCCAAACGTGATCATTCAACCCATGTTAAAAAATGTGTTTTCTTCCAAGGAGCCATACTTGCCACTAGACATGACACGTTTATTTCATGTTTGCTAATTTTGCTTGATTCCACATCTCGTTTGGAGCCGGAGCCGAGCCATTTTGACGGCTCCGGCTCCGGCCCCGGCTCCGAGCAAAATGTTCCAGCGGCTCCGGCGGCTCCGGCCCCGCTCCGCATCCCTGCTGATATCACTATAGAGTATATAGTGATACGACTTACAGTCGTCTCGACTCTTATGACACATGTGTTCTGGATCATTTCATAAATATAATTAAATGATTAAAATTTATTAAAATTATTTAAAACGCGGGTATTATTTATTTAAAAAATATAAATAATTGAGTCATGCTATGCATACATTTAAAAAATAGTCCGAATGCTTTGAATGGGTGGATTTCTGAAGTAAGAACCCACGCTAAATTGTACTTGCTGCGCGGGTCCTGGACCATACCGCCCGATCAGGAAATTCCGGGTTGACTGCATAATTATTTTAAATCAAACGGGTAACGTATACACATAGCTGGACACGGCCCGTCCTTATTCCCGAACCTAGCTGGGCAGTCCGCTCCGGGGGTCACGGCACCGCACACCCACCCGGTGGCGACTGCAGTCACAGCTAGTCAGGCGTCCGTAGGAGGGCATCACTGACCCCACGCCCACCCCCGCACGGCTGAAGCCCCGACCTGTCAGCCAGTCCGCTCCGGTGGGCACGGCATCGCACACCCGCCCGGTGGCGGTCGAAGTCACAGCGCAGCAGGCAGCACTAATTCCACCTCCGTACGGCTGAAACCCCGACCTGGCGGCCGTCGGCGGCACTCCAGGTCGGCGGTCGTCACCTCCGTGCAGGAGGTCTCGTCGACGGAGCGCTGGCGCGCGCCGCTGGCCGCCTCGGCAGGCTCGGCCGCTGCGTCCTCCAGTCTGCTCGTCGAACGCCGAGCGGTAGACGATGGCGCTGTCGGCGACGGCTGTCGGCAGAGGCGTGGCGTGCTCGGCCGCCGTGGCCGGGTCGGGCCGCTGCGGCTTGGCCAGCGTGGCCAGCGCGCGCTCGGCCATGGCCGCCTCCTGCTCCTCCAGCTCGGCGAGAGCCTGCTGGACGAAGCACGCCTCCGGTCGTCGGCCAGCTCCACCAGCCGGTGCTCCAGCGCGGCGCGCTCCGGCGCCAGGATCTCGGACGCCACCTGACGCACACACACAAGCATAGGAAAACACCTGTTACACTTCAAGCCACACACTTGGTGATTGAGGAGGAAGAGGAAATTGAGCCGAACAAGGACTATAATACAGATGCATACGAGTGTTGAACTAGTAATGATACATATCGGGTTATTATTGGTCTTTTTCACGTGAAAACAGCAGTTATATCATATTGAGCCGACATAACATGCACTTTTGGTGAAAGTTGATCTAGGCATCATGACAAGTTATCATGCATTAACGACAGTCACCAGTCGGGCCTGCCTGCCCCCCCCCCCCCCCTCCCCGCCGCCGCCGATCACCGTACCTGTTTGGGTGTGGCCAGTATGATCCTAATCAGCCTCTGTCGCTCCGCGTCTCCCAGCGTGACCAGCTTCTCGTAGGGCTCGGCGTCGTCTTCCACCAGCTGGCCGAGCGGCGAGCTCGGCTGGCGGCGCACCAGCCGAAAGGCCACGGTGTCTCCGAGGCGCGCCGGCGGCCGCGGCACCAGCCGGCAGCGGCGCACCTGGTCCGGCTGCACCGTCTCCTCGCAGATGGGGCATTTCCATACCGCCTGGTCGCTGAGCGCCAGGTAGTGCACCAGGCAGACGCAGCAGTAGGCGTGTGACGCGCGCCGCCTGCGGCTGGTACAGCCAGATCGGGCACGAGGTGGGCTCGTCCCCATGCAGCCATACCTGCTCCACGATCGCCCAGTCCACCAGATGGCCCGGGTCGCCCAGGCGGGGCTGTAGTCACAGCTCAACACGGCTCCGGCGGGCACGGCAGCGCACACCAGCGCGGTGACGGCTGTAGTCGCAGCTCAATTACAGGAGTCCGTAGACGGCCGGCTCCGGCGGGCACGGCAGCGCACACCAGCGCGGTGACGGCTGTAGTCGCAGCTCAATTACACGAGTCCGTAGACGGCCGGCTCCGGCGGGCACAGCAGCGCACACCAGCGCGGTGGCGGCGTTAGTCGCAGCTCAATTACACGAGTCCGTAGACGGCCGGCTCCGGCGGGCACGGCAGCGCACACCAGCGCGGTGACGGCTGTAGTCGCAGCTCAATTACAGGAGTCCGTAGACGGCCGGCTCCGGCGGGCACGGCAGCGCACACCAGTGCGGTGGCGGCGTTAGTCGCAGCTCAATTACACGAGTCCGTAGACGGCCGGCTCCGGCGGGCACGGCAGCGCACACCAGCGCGGTGGCGGCGTTAGTCGCAGCTCAATTACACGAGTCCGTAGACGGCCGGCTCCGGCGGGCATCTGCGCGTGAGGCACCGCAGACCGAGCGCCTTGGACACATCTCCAGGAGACCAGCGGATCCGGCGACCTGTCGCCGCCTGGCGCACCTGACGTTCGGACAGAACGCCGGACTTCAGCAGACGATCCAGCTGAGCTCCTTTTTTAGTGGCGACCCGCAACTGGCGCTGGAGAGTCCTCTTCTCATTACGCCACTTCCTGCTCAGCTTGCAGAGACGCTTCTGCAGGTCCCGCAGCTCCCCTTCAAGACGCACAACCTGTTCCAGAGGTGTCGTGTCCTCGAAGATGATCACTGGGGATCCAGGATCCGGTCCAGGGTTTCCAGGAGCAGGCGCAGACAGTTCAGCAGCAGGACTGTCACCGTCTCTGTCCCTGGAAGCAGCGACAGAGAAACAGCAAGTGTTAAAACGGGCCACACTAATGGCAAGACGATCTGAAGTTCAGAATAGTGGAGAAAAGGGGCAAATCCTGAGGGATGATAGTGGCCGAGGCCTGACATGGTTGGAAAAGTTAACACTTGCTAATATTTTTGTACACCAGGAAAGTTTGTTCTGCACATTTAAAACTGTAAAGAACTGATATTTTGTACTCCAAGCAAAATATGTTTTATGTTTTTTTAAACAATGAAGCCAGTTTAGTTTTATTGTGCATTGCTTATTTCAGGTGTTGTGTATATTTGTGTTTAACATGAAACATTATATCACTAATATATCCTTCATCGTGTTAGACAGGAAGATACCTAATTAGTATGGGTTGATCATGACTTTGGAAGTCATAGTCAATGTCAAATAATTAGGATGAGGAACAATGAGTCAAATAATGAGGAACAGCTACCATAACCAGTGTCAGCAAATAGTTTTAGCGACACAGTCCGGTTTCCACCAAATTTAATCACAAGGCCAAATAAATATGATTACTCAGACTATTAAATACCGAAAGCAATACGACAAGATAAGAGATTAGGTCCGATTATCTAATTTGGACTATCATTACCATCAGTGGCATCTAACCAATCTGTCAGGACTTCAGGGTTATTTTTTTTAACCATCAATGTAGCCTTCAAGACCATTATCACATACTTTATAGGATCAATCATAATTATATTCTAAAACTTAGGCCTTTGGTGTGTATTGGTACAAAAACAAGCTTCCTTAGCAAATGACAGAATAAAACGTGCAATAAATCATTTTTTTGCACTTATCACACAGTTTTTGCACCTTCAGAGTCTCTGCTGGCAGAATGTCACGTTTAGATGCACCAGCGGCGGCGGTGTAGGACTCACCATCACATACTAAAAAACTTGATTCTGTACAGTCGCAAATTTCACAGAGCAAAACTACCAAGTTAAAAAAAAACCATAGAAATGGGCCACTTTTCTGACACTGCACCCTAGGTGCACTTGGTCCTGACACGTACTTTCCGAGACTTGTCCATTGGATCAAGAGGTGCACTTGGCACGTGCATGTGGTACCCCTCTCTGGACCAATATGCTATATTTAACAAACTATACCACCCAGACTGTTGCAATTTTGCAAGATGGTGTATCTGTTCATGTCATAACTGGTGCGAGTGGTTTTAGCCGCATGGAGGTCAATCACCGTCAATGCCTGCACGTGCGCCACGTAACCCCTCGTATGCAGGGTTTTGGCGAATGGCATTTTATATAAAATTGAACCGTTAACTTGTCTTCAATTTTTCTTCACAGTTAGCGAATAGTGCGATCCTTATCACTAATTAATTGCCTAAGCGATTGAAAAGTTGCAGGCGCCGTTTTAGCAAGACATATAAGGCATATTCGGATCCTTCATTCCGGAGAAACAAATGCTTTTCTTGTATAACTTCCTTGTTATTTATGCTAGATCAAAACTTTAGCCACCAACGAGTTGCTCTCTATGAGAGGAATCAGAAGATACCCAGTTTGACCCAAAAAGGTCAAGGTTACTATTTGACCTAGTGTCAAATATCATATCAGGTCAAAAGGGGCAAAGCCACATATTAAACGATTCGTAATGCCGAATAGAGACAGATAAAATAGAAATAGGCAAATGACATTTGCATCAATATTCCCGCTCGTCACTGCAAATCGTTTGATATGAAGCATGGGCGGCAGTTCGATATTTGAACACGCTATGCTGACAGGCCAAAATCGTCTGCACTATTTCTTAAATGCGTGCACTGCCGCCTAAATGGGGCGTAAAAGGGTGTATAGATCCCTCTCGGCATTAATGAATAATGGGGTCACCACCTGATGTGAAAAGCAACAAAAACGTTTAAACATAACTCACATTTGGCACTTTTGCAGATCATATTGTATGTTCTTATCTGCTTTGTGTTACAGTGTCAAGAGTATTGATCAGACTGATACAAATGTGATATAAAACTGTTAGCTATCAAAGGATACCAAAATATCAAAATCTGTCAAATGTGAGTTACACTTTTCTTGTTTATCACGACAGCACTACAATTGTGAGCCTCCTTATCTTGCATAATATGCGAACAATCATACCTTGACAGTTCTTGGCCAGAGTCTCCAGAGGTCAGCTCATCGCTCAGCTTCTTGAGGGATCGCTGCTGCATGCGCACATCTCGATGTGCTGATGCTGCTTCTGGTTTCCTATAATGAAAGGGAAACATTAATTAATACACAATTACCTAAAAAACTAGCATTCAGCAATTATGTCTCCATAATCTGGATGAATAGCAGCCAACAGGTACACATGCTATATCAGGATTGAGACATGTGTGCAGGATTCCGCCTCGTGTATAGGTTAGGTGTACTGTCAAGTCGAGTCGAGTTGTTTATTTAATCAGGTTCACTGACACACTGTACTTAATGGCTTTTCGCCATCGCATGTCAATGAAATAAAACAAGCATGTGAGTTGTGACAATGGAAAACATGTGCACCAAGACATAAATACAAATAAACATGCAAATTGCAAACATACATAGCTAGCAAATCCAAAAATCACTCGCAAACGTTAAACATGTTGGCATATGGTTATGGTAAGGCCACATGTTTGTCATTCACATTGTTCACATTAACAAAATGAGAAAAAAAACAATTAACATTGTGGGGTATGAAACAAGAATGTAATTGAGAAAAAAACATGCAGAACTGTGACAGCATAAATGTAAACTAATGCAGCTTGCCTGGTGAAGGTTGATGATGGTAGGTTGAGCGATGGCACTGCTCCAGTCTTCAGCTTGGACCTCAACTTCACATGTGATGGGAGGACAGATCGCTGAATTTTATATGATTCGTCCAGATCATCATCCAGGAAATGTTTTCCACAAACTCGGGCAGTTTTAACGACTACTTCGTCCTTCCTGGCACACCTATGCAGCCATTCTGATTTTAAATGACTTACTTTGGGGAATGAAAAGAATGAGAGTCCTGGACTGTTTCTAGAGTTGTTGGAGCATTTGGAAACAGCGCAATGTGGCATTGTCAGATCAACTTCGCTCTCAGACTAAATTAATAACGACAGGCGTCAGTGAATCCAATCTGAAATAATATCGATCAACTCGTTTATAAGCAAGTTTAAAGATGGCGGCGGTGCGCGTCACTAACGTAAGATCCGCGCAGGAATTGTCGATTTGTGACGTCACAAATCCCCAATTTGCCTATGGCGAAGCACAGCACGACATCCCCCTGGAATGACCCCCCCTGGTCGTGTGTAGGGCATGGGTGTATAGGAGCTTCTCGAGGTTTTTTTTCTAGTTTGAGAAAACTTTGAGAACTGTAGAAATGCTCATGTGAAAGGTCAATCAATTTTGATTCGATTTATGTGATTATTTGCTCACAAAACTTGTCAGGAAGGATAATAATATGAGCATCTTTGGAGGTGCTCCTCATGGTACTTTGCCAACGAAGTTCAATCAGTGTTATTTGTATTGTTATCGCAATTCAGTTGCCATACTGGGGCAGCATTTGGCTAGTTTTGATGTTCATTGCAGCTTGGTGGATGTTTTGCTTAGGCATATTTTGTATAGCTTGATTTAAATTCAGTATTACAGTTGTTCAAACTTGTGCTCAATGTGTCCTTCTTGTATGCAAAGGTAAAAACATGAATATCAATAACCTACTTAGGCATTGACATGCCGATGCATGGTAGGTACTTCACAAAAGTCATATCCTGCTATGGGTATTTGATCAATGTTACTAATGCACCTTAAAATTACAGGACATACCAAGATGCCCTTCTGTGCTGTTGGAGGCTGCAGTAAAAGCTCGCACCAAAGGGGCGATGAAGGTGCAGATCGAAGCATATCATTCCATCGGTTTCCCAAGGACCCGTCTCTGCGGAAGATATGGATCCACATGTGTGGCAGAAAAGATTGAATAAATCCTGCTTCTGGAACCATTTGCTCTGAACACTTTTTGACATCAGATTTTTGTAAGTTCCATCAATTCAAAGTAACCACCAGTGACAACACCCAGAAAAGAAGGCTTGAACAGGGTGCCATCCCTTCATTGAAGCTGCCAGGGTCAAGCTTCATCCAGTAAGTGAACCAGCTTTGTTGACTAGCTTAAGCTAAACAAATTTGGATTGCCTAGTTGCTAGCAAAGATGATTAAGTTCTGTGTAATATGCTCTCATCCTTTCACTGGATTACATGATGAATGTGAGGTCTAAGCACATGCTTTGAAATTCTAGAAGTAGCCTTGATTGACACTGTTTTTTTTGTCACTTAACACATCCCATTGTATGGATACAATTGTTGCTATGCCTGATGGTACAGCACTGTGGTGTGTGATCTATGAGGGGGCAACCAATGTTATGTTCAATATGATAAACAAGAAAGAACCTAACAGGAGTAATTAAGTTTGTTTGGTGTCAAATAAGAGGCATTGATATGCTCAGAGTTGTCTGTTTTGTTTGATATTGGGACCTATCAGTGTGCTCTTTATCTATTCTTTTTGTAAACAATGTTGAATACAGAAGAGCATTGTCAGTTTTTATCTTGCTATTTCCTTGTTTTATAACCAACAAATGTTGCCCAATCAATGTTTCAGTGTTCTGTTTATTAACTTTGCTTTATCATTACCAAGTGCTGGTATGTTGCTCATTTCTGATGCAGGTCAGAAGCGGATGGTGGGGCACGAGATGCTAGATGGCAGCTGAAGGAGCAGAGAAGATCAGTGCAGGAGCTCCTGGCAGTGTAAGTTATTGTCTCATGCCATAGCACAGACAACAGTGCATTTACTGATGTCATTTAACATGAACTGACCATTTAGGAATGGTTGACAAGTTTTATTTACAAATGGCATGTAGGAGCATTTAATTTTGTTTTCTTCTGGAAACAAATATGTAATTTCTTTGTTTTTAAATTCTTTTTTAGTTGATGTGTCCTTGAAATGTTGAAAGTTTTTTTTTAATTGAGTATATTATATAGCAAAGTTAATGAGGAGTGAATTGTAAATAAAAAGGCTGTGAGTTGATTTGCAAAAGATCTGTAATCACAAATTCACTTTGAAAAAAATAAATTTTGAAAACAACTTTTCATCATTTGAAGGAGAGGTCAGCTGAAAAATAATAAAACAAAGAAGTAAATTTTCCTTGCTCAAGCACTACATAGATCAAATATGTTATTTATTGATACATTTCTTGCGAATTGACTCAGCATATACAGTTAGAAAATAAATCTGAACTAAGTGGCTGAAGTGAAAATGTATGGATGTGTATGGTTATTTATGAACAATTAACAGCATGCAAAATAATATTCTGCAGGGCATCCACCTCTACTGGAGAGAGCCATACCGCCCAGGGAGTCGCACACGACGCCCAGTTGGCCGGCCAGGTCGCCCAGGGGTCTGACACTGTCGACGCCCAGGTGACTGCTCAGGCCGCCCAGACAGCTCAGACCGCCCAGATGACTGCTCAGGCCGCCCAGGTGACGGCTCAGGCCGCCCAGTTCGCCCAAGGGGCTGACCACGTCGACGCCCAGGTCGCCCAGGGGGCTGACCACGTCGACGCCCAGGTGACCCAGGGGGCTGACCACGTCGACGCCCAGGTGGCCGGCCACGACGCCCAGGTCGCCCAGGGGGCTGACCACGTCGACGCTCAGGTGACCGCTCAGGCCGCCCAGGCCGCCCAGGTGGCCGCCCAGGCCTCCCAGGGGGCTGACCATGCAGAACGGTCAACTGTTGACTTGATCAGGTAAGTGTGCGTGTGCGTGTGCGTGTGCGTGTGCGTGTGCGTGTGCGTGTGCGTGTGCGTGTGCGCGTGCGCGTGCGTGTGCGTGTGCGCGTGCGCGTGCGTGTGTGTTATTGTCTCATGCCATAGCACAGACAACAGTGCATTTACTGATGTCATTTAACATGAACTGACCATTTAGGAATGGTTGACAAGTTTTATTTACAAATGGCATGTAGGAGCATTTAATTTAGTTTTCTTCTGGAAACAAATATGTAATTTCTTTGTTTTTAAATTCTTTTTTAGTTGATGTGTCCTTGAAATGATGAAAAGTGTTTTTTTTTTCTTCTTCAATTGAGTATATTATATAGCAAAGTTAATGAGGAGTGAAGTGTAAATAAAAAGGCTGTGAGTTGATTTACAAAAGATCTGTAATCACAAATTAACTTTTAAAAAAATTGAAAACACCTTTTCATCATTTGAAGGAGAGGGCAGCTGAAAAATAATAATAAAACAAAGAAGTAAATGTTCCTTGCTCAAGCACTACATAGATCAAATATGTTATTTATTGATACATTTCTTGCGAAATGACTCAGCATATACAGTGATAAAAAAATGAACTAAGTGGCTGAAGTGAAAATGTATGGATGTGTATGGTTATTTATGAACAATTAAAGGGAAATAATGACCTTTTTCCACAAAAATGGAGTTAGCACTTGACATCGCCAGACGAGACCAAATTATATTGTAAATTCATCACATTTTGCATGAAAACTTTCCTACCGAAAGATATTTCAAGTTAAAGTTGATAAGCGTTCCACACTTTTAACGAACCGGTACTTGCAAGTACTTTTGGTCCTCATCAAACTGCGGGCTTTTAACGTATTGTTTTTTTACGCAATGGAGTGGAAAATATATTGTGCGTTCTGCTTGTTGTGATTATATGCCCGGCGATCTTCTAAAACTAACAGCGATTGGAGAAAGTGGCAATAAAGTCGGAAGCTCATCGATGCACATCAACGGCGGCATAGTTAGTGGTTGCGACCCTCAATTTTTGCAAATCGATTCATTTGTTTTCAACATTAGGAGTATTGTATAATTTGTCTGTGGCTGTATATAACACTATGCTTTATATTATCATGAAAAATAATAATTTTTCCCCAAAAAACTAACAAACAATAACACAAAACTGGCAATTAAATCGGAAGCTCATCGATGCACATCGATGGCGACCTATTTAGCGTCGGCGATTTGTTTGCAAAGTCATTGTCATGCTTCTCGGCGCACTTAACCATTGTGGCGAGTTGTAGCGAGTAGCGCTTTCGTTCTCCATGGCAACCAGGCGTGAGCCAATGAAAAGCCAGAACGTATTCCCTTTCTGGCTTTTGATTGGCTAACGCCTGGTTGCCATGGAGAACGAAAGCGCTACTAGCGCTACTAGCGTGTGTCCGAGCAGCGCTCAGTTTGATCGGAAACGTCACAGAACCTCCTAAAATGCCGCGCACTCGATGTAAACGATGGTAGGGAAGGACGAATTTGGCAATGACCTTCATGAAGTACACAAGGTACTTATTTTGTATTTTTTTCCAAACTTACAACTTTGAATTTGGGAATAATTTTATTTAATTCTTAAATTTAAATAAAATAATTTTAAAACCATAACGGTAGCCTAAGAAATTGTTGCTAACAAAATCAAAAGGTCATTATTTCCCTTTAACAGCATGCAAAATAATATTCTGCAGGGCATCCACCTCTACTGGAGAGAGCCATACCGCCCAGGGAGTCGCACACGACGCCCAGTTGGCCGGCCAGGTCGCTCAGGGGTCTGACACCGTCGACGCCCAGGTGACTGCTCAGGCCGCCCAGATGACCGCTCAGGCCGCCCAGGTGACCGCTCAGGCCGCCCAGTTCGCCCAAGGGGCTGACCACGTCGACGCCCAGGTGGCCGGCCACGACGCCCAGGTCTCCCAGGGGGCTGACCACGTCGACGCCCAGGTGACCGCTCAGGCCGCTCAGGCCGCCCAGGCCGCCCAGGCCGCCCAGGCCGCCCAGGCCGCCCAGGCCTCCCAGGGGGCTGACCATGCAGAACGGTCAACTGTTGACTTGATCAGGTAAGTGTGCGTGTGCGTGTGCGTGTGCGTGTGCGTGTGCGCGTGCGCGTGCGCGTGCGCGTGCGCGTGCGCGTGCGCGTGCGCGTGCGCGTGCGCGTGCGCGTGCGTGTGTGTTATTGTCTCATGCCATAGCACAGACAACAGTGCATTTACTGATGTCATTTAACATGAACTGACCATTTTGGAATGGTTGACAAGTTTTATTTACAAATGGCATGTAGGAGCATTTCATTTCATTTTCTTCTGGAAGCAAATATGTAATTTCTTTGTTTTTAAATTCTTTTTTAGTTGATGTGTCCTTGAAATGATGAAAAGTTTTTTGTTCTTTTAAATTGAGTATATTATATAGCAAAGTTAATGAGGAGTGAATTGTAAATAAAAGGGCTGTGAGTTGATTTGCAAAAGATCTGTAATCACAAATTCACTTTTTTTTAAAAGTTGAAAACACCTTTTCATCATTTGAAGGAGAGGTCAGCTGAAAAATAATAATAAAACAAAGAAGTAAATGTTCCTTGCTCAAGCACTACATAGATCAAATATGTTATTTATTGATACATTTCTTGCGAAATGACTCGGCATATACAGTGAGAAAAAAATGAACTAAGTGGCTGAAGTGAAAATGTATGGATGTGTATGGTTATTTATGAACAATTAACAGCATGCAAAATAATATTCTGCAGGGCATCCACCTCTACTGGAGAGAGCCATACCGCCCAGGGAGTCGCACACGACGCCCAGTTGGCCGGCCAGGTCGCCCAGGGGTCTGACACCGTCGACGCCCAGGTGACTGCTCAGCCCGCCCAGACCGCCCAGACCGCTCAGGCCGCCCAGATGACCGCTCAGGCCACCCAGGTGACCGCTCAGGCCGCCCAGTTCGCCCAAGGGGCTGACCACGTAGACACCCAGGTGGCCGGCCACGACGCCCAGGTCGCCCAGGAGGCTGACCACGTCGACGCCCAGGTGACCCAGGGGGCTGACCACGTCGACGCCCAGGTGGCCGGCCACGACGCCCAGGTCGCCCAGGAGGCTGACCACGTCGACGCCCAGGTGACCGCTCAGGCCGCCCAGGCCTCCCAGGGCTCCCAGGGGGCTGACCATGCAGAACGGTCAACTGTTGACTTGATCAGGTAAGTGTGTGTGAGTGTGCGCGTGCGCGTGCGCGTGCGCGTGCGCGTGCGTGCTTCTATAACCTCCACTCCTTGTCCTATATTAATTTTGAGAATAGGGACATCTCGCATAAGGCGCCACGAGAGATGTATTCAGTTCAATCAATCGACTCAAGTTACTCTCGTGTGGTCTGCACTTCGGGTACTGATAAGGATCAGGGTTCGCCACCAGACCGTACGCTAGCTGAGATGCAAGTTTAGTATCTAGACATGCGTGGTGTTGTGTTAGCATACCTAGTCTACAACTCTACGTATACAATTTGCATCACAGCTAGCGTACGGTGTGCCAGCGAACCCTGATCGTTATCAGGACCCGAAGTGCTGACCACACGACGAGAGTAACTTGAGTCGATTGATTGAGTTGAGTACAAGTGTGGGCGCCACATAATCTGAAGAGTTGCGGCGCCACCAAGCCAAAATCATCATCTCGCATAAGCACCTAACGGTTGCCACCAATACTTACAAGAAGATCTGCAATAATTGCGCCAGCTTATGGCTCTGATTTGGACGTATATTATACTGTCCGTTGGCGTCATTGGTTGGGGTTTGTTGGTTGCAACTCAACATTATCCTACCTTTTACTTACGCTCCGGCATGTTTCGTCCTGTAAGGACCGAACTCCCATCCTCCCTCGGTCATTCAACATCCTGCCTCGTCCAGACACCGCTGGAGATGATCCACGACCTGGCACAGGAGCTCGACCGAAAGAAGGCCGATCTGAAGCGCAGTCGTGCTGCCGAGAAGGTTATCCGTCGCCAGCTCCAGCAAACGTCTAGCAAGGCCAAGCAGCGTGCGAAGAGGCTCCGGGAACAACAGGGCACTGCGCACCCGGAATGCTGCCCTCCAGGCTGCCGCGGCCAGCGGCCCTCTGAGTGCTGCCCAACGCCGAGCTGCAGCAACGGGCAGACGTGTCCGCTGGTCGGAGCAGGACGTCGGGACGGCTTTGGGTCTGCGGGTCCTGTCGAGGCGGGCATATCAGTACGTGAAGGACTCCATGAGGATCCCGCTCCCGTCCTTCACCACCCTGTCCGAGTGGACCCAGCATTTCCGGATGGTTCCCGGCATGATGGAGTCGGCGATGTGGGTACTGGAGGCCACCGTAACCGGACTCGACGACATGGGAAGACTGTGTGTCGTTGCCTTCGACGAGATGAGCCTGGACAGCCGGATTTGTTACGACCAGGGACGTGACGTAGTGTTGGAAGCTTCGAAAATGCAGCTCGTCATGGTCCGGGGGCTGACCTCAGCGTGGAAGCAGCCAGTCTGGTTTGACTTTGACCAGCCTATGACGCCTGACAAGCTCTCAGCCGTCATATCTCGGCTGGAGGCCGTCGGCCTTCGAGTGGTCGCCGCGGTCAGCGACATGGCCTCGCCCAACGAGCGGCTCTGGGCCGATCTGGGGATCACCAGCGCCTTCTCGGACATAGCTCACCGGACGTGGTTTACCAACCCAGCGGATCCAGCGAGGTATGTTTTTGCAAACATATATTATGGAGAGGATCAACTAGTTAGCTTCTATTTATTTGCAGACGGAACCAGTCTGTTAAACAACTGCGTGTCTCATTCAGTATAAATCATCATATAGCAATAGCAATATATGTGTGCTTGAGTAGGTGCAGTGAGCATGTTTTAGTTAAATATGCTTATGTCAAGGTGCGTCTTCTCTTTGTAATATATCTTTCCCGTCCAACACGTAGCTCAGTTGGTAGAGCGTTGGGATGGAAATTCGCCCATCCTGGCAAGGTGGGTTCGAGTCGCTTCGGCGCTCGATATTCGCTCCTGACCGGGATGACCTGCGGTCGGTGGCAGCGGCCGCAAACATGTCAGATGAAATCAGGAGCTGGGCGGACCGTGTTCCAACTTCTAGCACATTAAACATTCGCCACTAAATTCTGTCGTTGAACTGGAACTACGTTATTGGATGATAGGGTCAGGGCCCACGCAACTGACCTCTGCTTATCATAGGCCTCTGATTCCAGAAATCCATTAATTCAAATACTCGGACTATTTTTTAAAAACAAATCTTAATGCATTGTTTGTAGAAATGGTCATGTACCATATGGGCAACTTTTGTCACCTGCTTCATGTTGTCTATAAATATTCCAATTGAAATCAATTGCTCTGCTTTGCAGGAACATATGGGTGTTCGCCGACGCCCCACACCTGCTGAAACTCATCCAGACGCACGTGCTGTCTGGCGGTCTCCAACTTCCAGACGGCACTGTGCTCGATGCCGGTCTGTTTGAGGAGGTCTGGGGACTGGACAACTCGGCAGCCAGCCGCGATCCCGCCAGAGGTGCTCCCTTCGCCGCCAACGGCGCTCCTGCCACCGCCGCTGGCGCTCCTGCCACCGCCAGCAGCGCTCCTGCCACCGCCAGCAGCGCTCCTGCCACCGGCTGCGGCGCTCCTGCCACCGCCAGCAGCGCTCCTGCCACCGCCAGCAGCGCTCCTGCCACCGCCAGCAGCGCTCCTGCCACCGCCAGCAGCGCTCCTGCCACCGCCGGCGGCACATCTGCGCTGGCCAACGACGGACAGCTGAGGCTTTGCCCGCGTCTGACCCGTATCCACATTGACGTAAGTTTGTTTTACCTACTAGTGTCGGCTTATCTTGATCTGTGTCAATGTAAATATGTGTCAATCTGTCTGAATTCAGTAGGTACTCTTGTAACATTACCATTACTATTATGTAACATTGCAAGTTCCTCATCAGCCTTGTGAAGTCATTAGCAAAATGTCCCTGCTAAGCATATACCGCCTACGGACGATCTTCAACATTTGACAAAAAAGAAACATAACTAATTGTGATAGTATGCCCTGGATGTATACACTGCTAGCGTAGCATATAGCGCCGTTTTTGTGAATTTCATATGCGGATTAGCAGTTCGCTTCTGAGTTTGATGATAAGCTCACCCTGTTCACGACTTGAACCTTTAAACTTCCCCACACAACGTTTCTGTCCCTGTATGAAATGTCCCCCAATCCATTGCGATATGAAATTCAGAGTACT
This sequence comes from Chirona hameri, assembly GCA_036785665.1. Taxonomy (NCBI): domain Eukaryota; kingdom Metazoa; phylum Arthropoda; class Thecostraca; order Balanomorpha; family Balanidae; genus Chirona; species Chirona hameri. Next base: position 5,620 of record JAXIVJ010009413.1, on the reverse strand, counting down.
GATCATTGATCAAGCCTTGCCAGTTTTCTCCAGTAGGTACGCTTTGACTCTACATTGATACATCGATATCGATAAAACATTGATATCAACAAAAATATATTACATTACTGGTTTGTTTCCAGGGTCGAGGTCAGACCAGCCAGCGGGTGCGGCTTGCAGCCCAGCTTCTCTCAGAGCACGTAGCGGCAGCGGCAGAAATCTACCTACCTCACCGAGCCAGTGAGGCGCTCGCTGTCCGTACCTGTGACCGCTGGTTCGACGTCTGCAACAGCCGCACCAAGTCTAATGTCAAGCTGGAGCGGTGCGCATTTGGCGTACAGCCAGACGTTGAGCGCCAGCAGTGCCGTGCTCTTGCCAGCATGGAGGCGCTGATGCGCGGCACCACCAAGCTCCCGCCGCGGCCGCACCACAGTGACGAACACGCTCCAGTTCGGAAGCGGCAGCGGGCTGCTGGCAGGAAGCTTCCGTTCCAACAGGGCATCCTGCGAAACTGCCGGTCCCTGCCAGGTCTCCTGTCCGACGTCCGGCGACTCGGCGTCACCTACGTGAAGTCGGCACGGGTGAACCAGGACCTGGTGGAAAACTGCTTCTCGCAGCTGCGTGCAATGTGCGGGGCGAAC